>JAGKTI010017470.1:0-18489 GCA_018397915.1 Birgus latro
TTCCCAACTTTGAGTAATTAAAGGAAATAACTTAAGGGAACTAGAAGGAAGAAATAGTGAATAGTGAATATTCTTCTTTTTTAATTTGTTCTGTAAATGAGTGATTTTGATTGGGAGGACGATCTAAACCCAGTTGAGGAATTACCTGTTTCAGACGATTCTGACTCTGTTCCTGTTGGTTCTGACTCTGTTTCTGACGACTCTGACACAGAAGACTCTGACAAAATGGCTACAACACCTGTTAACCCTCACCCTTCGAGCACTACTGGAGCAGAAATAGCTCAGTTATCCCAGCAGCTATCTCAGGCGATCTCAGATAATAGTAAGAATCCCATACAACAATTGGGGGCCATGAAATATTTTTGTAGTTCAAAGTTTCGCTCCTCACCGGAATATCCAGGAAAGAGACTGGAGCCAGATGTTATGATCTGGTTAAGTGATATAGAGATGAGGACAAGTGATGCCTCGAAGTGGACTACAAAAGGGAGAATGGAGGTAGCTAGGACGTTTTCACTTGGTCCTGCACAAGAGATTATGGAGATTTTAATCCGGGACTCTAATGATGAGTGGGATAGTTTTAAAGGTCGTGTGAAGGACCAATATTACACTGAAGAAAGTCTAGAAACGTTGCACCAGGAGTTACTTACGGCGAAGCGGAACCCCGGGGAAATCCCACTTCACTATTTTTACAGGTTACAGAGCCTGCGAGATAGGATTGTGACGTTGAATCATACTTTCCGGGAATCAGTGAATCTCATCATTGTGAATAATTTTCTGGACATGTTTCCAAAGCAGTATGTTGCGCATGTTCCACAGGGCAGGTACCGTAACCCAGTAGAGGTAGCGAAGGAAGGAGTCAAGTGGGCAGAGAAGACGAATTCGCCTCTGTCAGAAGAAAATGTATTAAAAGAAAGGAGACAGGGAACGATAGCTAGTGTGAACCCGAGTACAGGCAGTGTTAGTGCATCGCCGAGGCCAAAGGTTCAGCCGAACACTGTGGCGAGAAATCGTACGAATGTGAATGGCGGCATGGACGCTCAGCAGAGTTCACGCGGTGCCACTTCCCGTGATAGTGATGGTTGCCGTAGGTGTGGAAAGCCAGGCCACTTCGCCAAACGGTGTCGTGCAGACAGGCCCCTCCAACGGGGGAAATACGATCATTTGTCACAAGAGCAGAGGAGGAGGATTAAATGTTTTTGTTGTTTCATGACGGGCCATCGTGCTGAGCACTGTGCGGTCTGTGTGGAAAATCCTGGACAGTCGGTAGCTAGATGCAGGGAATGTCAGAGTACTACGCATAGTACAGACCAGTGTAATGGGAAAAGGACTAAGTCACCCGAGGAAGAAAAAAAAAAGCCAGACGAATCGGGTTGGGGAACTTAGTCGTTGCCACAACGACTGATGGAGTAGCGAAGCTGGCGGTGGTTAGAGGCGTGTGTGGAAGTTTACATTGTGAGATACTCCTGGATACAGGAGCTTGTAAATCTTTGATCAGCCAACAGACCTATGAAATTGCGTCAGGGCCTGATACTGATCTCCGACCTTATCGAGGCGGTGGGTTGGTGTCCGCTAGCAGTGATGCAATGGACATATTGGGATTGGTGAATTTCCAGGTAGAATTAGGTGGTAGGAAATATGATCAGGAATTTGTGGTAGTGAGGGACTTACCCTCAGCCGTTTCCATAATTTTGGGAGTTGATTTTATATTCGCACACAGCCTAAGTATCACCGCCAACCTGCTATGTATAAAAGTCGGGGAGGAGGAACTTGATTTGGTGACCGAGGGAGGGAGTGTTTCTCGTGTAGAGTTCAATTCTTCCTTTGTGATAACTGAGATAGTTCTTTCATCCGAGGAAAGTGAGGAAGTGGATTTTGTGACAAGTCAGTGTGTCACGAATGGAACAGACATTCTGGAACCTTATACATATGGTGCAATAACGTTAAAGACAGCGTTAAGTGAGTGGGAGGTAGGAATGTTTACGCCAAACACTGGTAGTTTGATTGCGGCGGTGTTGTGGCCTGGTATTGTAAGTCCAGTGGATAATGGAGGAAAAGGGGAAGGAACATGTTCTACTGTTGCGTATGCGAATTTAACCCCTGACCGGATAATTATAGATGGAGAATTTAAGGTAGGCATTGTATCCCCTTACGAGGAAGTCAGGTGGGGGGAGGAGGAAGTGAGTCCAGAGGGAGATCAGATCACTAGTGTAATGAGTGAGGATAGATTCCAGAAACTGTACACGGAAGTAGATCAGATGACCATTCCTTCAAGCCGAGAAAATGAAGCATTAAAAGGGCTAATAAGGAAACACCCAAGTGTGTTTGCACTTCCCGAGGACCCGCTTACGACCTCACCCTACTTCTATCATCACATATGTGCGGATGGACCGGTAGTAAACCGTAGGCCATACCTACCGCATACCGGCAAAGTGGCATGATCAAGTACGTAGGCAACTTGAGGATTTACGTAGACAGGGGATTATCAGGCCTTCTCGTTCACCGTATTCTTCGCCACTGGTTCCTGTAGTTAAGAAGGATGGTGGTTTGCGGATCTGTTTAGATTTTAGACATTTAAATAAGCAGATAGTTACAGACCCTTACCCTTTGCCCAACATTGAGCATATTCTTTCACAGTTAGATGAGAATACGTACTTCAGTAATTTAGACCTGAAGCAGGGTTACCACCAGATATCTTTGGATGAGGAGTCTAGGCCTCTTACAGCCTATTCATCACCTGAAGGACACTGGGAGTACTGTCACCTTCCTTTTGGATTAAAAGATGCGCCGGCTTCTTTCCAGCGTATAATTAATGAAGTCATGATTGGTCTCACGGGGAAGATAACCCATACTTTTCTAGATGACATTATCATTTATGGGAAGACGTTTGATACTCATGTACATAACCTAGATGAGGTCTTGGGACGTCTTGAAGGGGCAAAGTTAACTATTAAGTTGCCCAAGTGTAGTTCCTTTAAACAGGAGGTATCCTTCTTGGGTCATGTCATCACCACTGAGGGATTACGCCCTCAGCCAGAGAAAATCGGTGCAATCCAAGGTATTGCGGTTCCTAGTACTTTGAAGGAACTCCAGAGTTTCCTGGGGTTAGTGAATTATTATCGCCGGTTTGTGGAAAATTTCTCCCAGATAGTGGCACCACTCACGAAACTTACTCGTGGGAAAAGAGAGGTAAAAAATACACAGCAGCGCGTGGAGTGGAGTGTGGAGGCACACCGTGCGTTTTGTGAGCTTAAACGAAGATTAGCGGACGATGTATTGCTAGCTTTTCCTCGCTTTGACAGACCTTTTGTGTTGACTACGGACGCCAGCGGTACGGCGATTGGCGGAGTTTTGCAACAGAAAGATGATCAAGGGTTCCTTCGGCCATTGACTTTTTTCAGCCGTGCTCTAAACAAGGCAGAGTTGAACTATGCTACGATAGAGCAGGAAGCTCTGAGCATTGTCTATGGGTTGAAAGTGAACAGACCGCTTACCTTGGGTTATATGATATTGATTCAGACCGATCATCGACCTCTTACTTGGTTGTTTAATGTAAATGCGGCCTCAGGGAGGATTGCGAGATGGCAAATTCAGGTAGCCGAATACGACATCAAGGTTGAATATTTACCAGGACAACAAAATGTCGTAGCCGATGCTCTATCCCGGTTGAGAACGACTCAGTCTAGTGATGAAGATGAAGTTGCATTACTTGTAAGTTAAGGCACTGCGGAAATAGACACAATAGATTGGGATGTCACTGAGATAAGGCGACAGCAAGATGCACACCCAGTTTGGGGTAGATTAAAGAGTTATTTGCGGAATGAGACTACGGAAGTACCAAAATTGCCAGCAAAGTTAGACTGCTTTCATTTGTTGCCAGACGGTTTGCTCTATAAGAAGGAGAGTCGGTCATTTGGCATAGGGGAAGTATTCCAAATAGTAGTCCCAGACGATAGCGTTCAGTCTGCACTTAGACTTGCCCATTGCTTACCGTTATCTGGTCATGGTGGAACCAAGATTACTTTAACTCGCGCGAGAAGGTTTGCATACTGGCCTCAGATGGAGAGAGATGTCGGGGAATTTTGCAAACGATGTACCCAGTGTATACGTTCCAAGCGTTCGGGGGACGCCCCAGGCCCGCTTCTGCGTTTCCCCGATGTCACTGCCCCATGGGTCAGGTGTCACATGGATTTGATTGGTCCACTAAATAGATCAGAGGAAGGGCATTATTATGTCTTAACTTTCATTGATGCGATGACTCGATTTCTCATCGCGGAACCATTAAAGTCTAAGTCTGCCGAAGAGGTGGCTGGAGTGTTTGTGGAGCGAGTCATTTGTATTTACGGAACTCCACAACAATTAGTCACGGATCGGGGAACTGAATTTGTTAACAAGGTGTTTCAGGAATTGGCACGGTTGTTGCATATGAAACATGTGAACATTACTCCTTATCACCCATCCTCTAATGGATTGGTGGAGAGGGCAAATGGCACCGTTATGCAAATAATACGAACTATGGTGGATCAGAACGCTAATCACTGGCATAGAATGGTACCAGTTGCGGTGATGGCTTATAACTCTGGATATAATCGGACTATCCGTGATTCTCCTTACTTCTTGCTGTTTCTCAGGGACCCACAGGTGCCTTATCATGTAGTGCAGGACCCATCTTTGAAATACAACCTTAAGGATGTACCTAATTTGTTCGCCGGCATGGCAACAAGGGTTTTCGAAAGATGCCAGGACTTTCTCGATCGTGCGCGCACAGAGAATGGGAACAGAAGGGCAAAGCGATGTGCAATGAAACCACTTATGGTAGGGGACCGTGTCTATGTGAAAACTGTTCCTGCCAGGGGAGTGGCAAGGAAATTGCAACCTTTGTTTTCAGGACCCTATCGTGTAGTTGATCGGGTAAATGATGTAGTTATCAAGGTTCGTCCTATACAAGGAGGGAAAGTAACCACTTTACACACTGACAGGGTGAAGGTGGTCAAGGAGGAGTGTGTTACGAAAAAACAAAATCGTAATGCATGAATGGCTTATCCTATTCATGAAGGTGGAGAGACTGGGGATTAAGGGGAAGGTGCAAGTGAGGAGAATGAGGGAGAAAGTATCCCAGGGCCTGTAATTGACTTTAGTTTGCCTCCTGCACAAGTAAGTCAGGCTACAGGTAATGGTGTAACTGGCAACTCGGCGAGTGTGAGTTCGCGGCAACCCACCGCCGAGTGTCAAGGCCAGCTTCCCTCACCTTCACACCATACCACACCTCACCTCCCACCACCTTGTAGATGCGATCTGCGGTCACATTCTAGTGTCCCGGACTACCCGTTGTGTATGAATAGACCTATTGAGTATCAGACTGCACAAGCAGAGGCACCTGGTGTGACAGAAACACAGATTGAAGTGACTGAGGACAACACAGGACACGTGTAGTTTCTACTAAGTGAATAAATGATAGTCAGGTGAACTTGTGGTTATAGTTTTACAAATCTCTTGCAGATGATTGCTTGGGTTTGGGTGCGTCCATCCCAATTGGAATCGATAGGACCACGAGAGGAGACACCTGACAACTTGGGATTGGTGTTTTCACCTGCGGGTCGTTTGATGATTACAGGCAATAACTATGTAGTTCCACTTGTACTTGATAAGGAGGAGCTGTTCCAACCCTTGCATGTTGCTCGCAACTTGAGTGATGCCATATTGTGGAATATAGGCCACATGGATAATGGCAGCGCTCTAGTTGTTTCATTACTGACTACTGTGCATGCATTTCAAGCTGAATTTGATACTCGCTATCAGGATTTGAGCAATTATATGGACTATCTCATGTCAGATCATCCATGGAATCGTCGCTCAAAACGGGGTGCGATTGACATATTGGGGCAGTTTGCCAATGTTTTGTTTGGAACAGCTACTCAGCAACAGGTTGATGACATCCATGCTAGATTAGGGAGCCTTGAGACGATGTCAGAGAAGGAGAGGGCAGTATTAAATGTTCATTCCAAGGTGTTGAATGCAACAATCCGCGACGTGTCGCATATGCAGGCGGCACTGTTGAAGATACAGAGGGCAACCAATATTTCCTACAGTGTTATACGGCTGTATTCATTGAAGACCTTAGAGTTGGAGAATGAAGTGAAGATGTATGAGGCTTTGTTCAACCTCCAACTCGCCCTGTCTGACATCATAGCTGATCATTTTAGAATTAAGTTGGGTATCCAAGAGATGCTCCAGGCTAGGCTGAGTCTAGATATAGTCCCTAACGAAATTTTGTTGGAGTTATTGGGGAATATATCACTCAAGGAGCCAGGTTTACTTTTCCCAGCGAGGCCAGAATATCTAGCACTGTACCGTGACATCATCAAAGTTGTACCTCGAGGTTACATGTCAGCTGTGTGCTTTTACTTACTAATACCAGTGTTGGGTGACCCTTCTGATGTATTTGACATCTTTAGGATCACCTCACTTCCTTACAGTGTGCCTGCCGCGGAGGTCTACGTGAGAGTACTCCACCAGTATAACTTCCTTGCTCTCACAGAAGACCGCCTTCATTATGTGCTGTTTCAAGATTTCGCCAGTTGCAGGAACCACCAGGACTTGGTGATCTGTGAACCTTTGGGATCCGTCTATCATGTATCGACCCCATCTTGTGAGAGTGATTCTTTTCTTAACAAAGACAATGCCACTAGGCTCTGTAGAAAAGAGATCCTAACTTCATTTAGTCCAGTTTTTGTGAAGCTGAGAAATTACTGGTGCTATTCCACAGCCCAGTCTTTGTATTTCACGTTGAAGTGTGCTGTGAACCCCATACGGAAGACAGTGCAAGTTGTTAAGGGAGTAGGGAAATTGGTCTTGGGAGATGGCTGTAGTGCCCACAGTGAGGCCCTGACTCTCCCTGCCTATGCAACTCTTGCTATAGAAACTAAGCTCACTGTTTACCCCCATCTCCCAAACCTCAGTACCTCACTCACCCATGCTGAACTTACAGCTATAAAGGACTTACCCACTTTAGGACCTTACCTTAACATTACTCCTCTGTTTCTGGATGACCTCCTTAAATATCAAAGTCAGTTGCAGTTGATTGAACCTCTCAAACCCTTCGGTTCTTCCATCTTTTTCAGGTACTATGTCCATGCTGGGATAGCTCTCTTTCTGGTTCTCCTGTTCGCATATATCCTTTATAAGTGTTACATTACTGGCTGTGGGTGTACATGTTGCAGACTAGAGTCCATACTCAGTCATCGACGTGCACAGAACCCCGCCATACCCAACTCACGACGAGGACGTGTGACTTCATCTTTGGGGGGAGAAGTCGGGAAGCCGACATGCATCCCCTCGGGCAGGTGTAAGAAGACTCACAGCTGTGACAGGTGTGCAGGTGACACCGCCTGCCGGACGTGAGTTTAGGATGAAACGCGGACAGGGGGGAAAGAGTAGGGGTTCGATGGATTCTGTGTACAGCTGTGGGCAATAGGGATATGGAATAAGGAAGGGAGGTTGAGAGAAAGAGATAACTGGAGGAAGGAGGAGGAAGAGATAGAGAGGAGTGGTGCAGGTGGTGTTGGTCAATTTGTTTATGCACAAGACTGCTGGTTGGGCGTTATCCGATCGTGGGAGCGTGCGCTGAGTCTGCAGATCTGGTCCGGCTCGGCAACGCGTGAAGCGGGTGAGATGTGGGTGACGGCGTTGGATGAGTGGGCGAAGTCATCACCCACCTCACAACCACATGACCCGCTGGTGAACATCGGCAACTTTCTGAGGCCAGACAGGGCTAGGGACCTCAGTTCAGACTAGAGCCTGGAGGAGAGCCCTAGTGAACGGCGAGGCAGGTGGCGCCCCGACGTAGCCTGGTGCAGAGACGTCGCTGTATAGCCAACAAGTAAAGTTCCAGGGAGTCAGCAATGAGAGCACTACTGGTAGTAAGTGAAAAAGTACATGTTTGTGTAACCGCGGGTACAACCGACTAGCAGTGCTATTTTATTTGTCTGTCGTCTGGGTCTAGTACAAGGACTCCTAGTTAGAAACGGAAGGAGTTAAGATTTTAATGTTTAAATGTGTTTTTCTTATACTGATGTAACAGTGAATTCATATTATGAGTGAGTAAAGAGTGCTATATATATATAACAGCACTAGTGATTTTTTACAAGACTGGCTTTGCTTTATTAAAATAGTGTTAGTATTCAAGTGACTTAAGAGTAGACGTGTATGTGCGTTTTTTTGGCACATTTGCACGTGAAGTGAAATGAGGTGGGAATTACCTCAGAGTTATTTGTAGATTTTTGTAAATACTATTTTGTAATTAAAGCCTAGAAAAGCCATACTATTTTTTCACTTCTTCCAGTTCCCAGTTCTAAGTACATGTGCGTAGTGGCGTATTAGTGAAGTCCCCCATGTCGCGCGTTGCCAGTGTCGAGGCGGATTTTACCACGTTACCATTCACTATTAAATACGGGAGAATATATTCCCGAGAAATACCGTAACGACACCTGGGCAGCGCTGTGACAGGTGTGTCTCGAGCTGTGGGCCTCTCTGAGGATTCCCGGAAAATACACAATATGCACATGAGTGTTAACACCCACGCAGGGTGTTAAAATGTGACCTGCCCGAGTTTGCATAGGGATTCTCGACTTACCTTTATTAGCTATAAGTGTATAGTCATAAGCGCGCAGTCACGGCGATCCCAACCATGGCACCGATGACGAACGGGCAGTCGCGGTGTTCCCAACCGCGGACATCAACGACGAGCCCTTTGTTAACAGTAAATATAGTTATAAGTGGGCAGTCATGGCGATCCCAACTGAGGACACCGATGACGAGCGGGCAGTCGCGGTGATCCCAACCGTGGGCACCGATGACGAGCCCTTTGTTAGCCGTAAGTATAGGTTAAAAAGGGCAAGTATTAAGAAAATAGTGGCGACCTCAAAGGTACGAAACTCTTGCTGTCAATTGATTTTCAGCTAAAATGTACTTTCTATTCTATATGGATTGATTGCTTGGCGGACTGTAATTGTAATTTAGCACAAATTGTTTGTCACATTACACTATTGATGCTCCATCTTGACTCATTTCACAGGTATAGTTGGTGGGTGAAGCAGTTTTGATGTGCGGGTCAGCTGACTTTCTGCCGCAAGCTGCCACCTCTTCTCCTCTGCCCTTGTCGCCTTTACTATATTACTGATTTGTATAATTATCACTTTACACGTAGGTACAGTTACATTACAACTGTCACACCTACACCATGTATCACATACACCACGCTACATAACAATTAGTTGTCAATGTAAATGTAGCGAACTTTCGCTCAATTTGACCTGAGTACAGGATTTTTCACCATCGTCACGGAGTTTTCCCCTCAAGCTTGCTTCTTTTAACGTAAATACGAGGTTTTTACGCTCATGGGCGACAGTGCTTTTCTCCTGTAGCAGGATAGTACACACACCAAAATGTAAATCTTGTGTGACAGAGCTAGGGTGTGTACCATTCCCCTTATATGTATACGTGTATGTATTATGCCTCCCTCACTGTATACCTCCCCAATGCCCCCCACTGTATCCAGAATCGCAACGTAAGCATCGTTCCCAGGCTTGCGGGCTGAATTAGAACAGCATGTGCAGTCAGTCAGAGGGCTGATATCAGAGAGGCAACACCTATATTTCTGTGATCGTCATTAAAAGGCATTAATACTTACTCCAGGACTTTCCGTCAACCATCAAGAGAGGGGTGTTACATTTTTGGTAGCAGCGGTGATCGACCCTCGTTTCCAAATGCCTCCTACAGTGTTTTAGTGCCACCAACAACTACTAAATGCGCCACCCCTCACGGCCTCGCCCTCTCGCCCTCACTCTCGTGGTGTAATACCGGCTCTGCATACAGGTGTCCCATACTCCTACCCAGTGCCGTTCTCTACAACGACCACAACCCCACACATGCTGCGACAATTGACGCCGCAGCCCTCAGCACCTGTTCAGGCACCTGCTCTGACACCTGTTCAAGCACCTGTTCCGACACCTGTTCATCGGCCGGTGGCCCTCTCCAGTGTCTGCCGTTCACTCTCTGCATTTGCCACGTCACTGCCCTCTGCCACATCTGCCCCCCACCAGCTTTGCATCTGCCTGTGGCGACATTTGTCCACCCCTCTGTGTGCCTCCCATTTGCTTTCCATTGCATCATCGCGCCTCTCAACAATCCTATTCACGTATCGGCTCAAGCCCAGCGAGACGCTCCACCTCTTCCAAGCCACATCCTGCATGCCTACTACCAGCCTGCCTCTGGCTCCGCCCACCACGTGGCCTCCACGTTCGCCCACCAGCTGATCAACACCCTCACCTCTCCCCTCCACTTCATTCTCCATTCACCTGTGTAACTATATTAGTGTATCTTCATCCACCCATCTGACTTTCTATAGGGATTATACTCTGATTTTCTCTACAGATTGTGTGTTATTGTCATAATTCATCTCCACCCCTCACTCCATCCTCACCTACACCGCCAGTTTTATTCCTCATCTCCTTCTCACCAACTATTTATTGCCACTACCATTCTGTCATCTCCATACATTTCCATTTCCATTCTCATGGTACATATTCTCATATTCACCCTGTAAATATATACATCACTCCTCATCTCTCATTTCATCTCACGTCGCCAGACTACATGTCATACTTTGCATATACGGAACTTACTCCCTTCACTCTCAGTCAACAAACAACCAGTGGTCACAACCCCCCAGCCAAGGACGATTCAGTGACTCATTTACGTAGCGGACGCGCGTACCACCGCCCTGCCTCACCACCCGCCACTTCATTACTCGCCTCCCCAAACCCTTCCCATCCAGATACTCATCCACTACCTCTGTTACTACACTGCCTGATTCTCTCCTTCCTCCTACCACTCTCGTTAACTCTCCTGCCCCACTTCATCTTTCGTCTCCCTTACACTTAACTACAACTACTTTCTCTCTCTCTCATACCCCCATCACTTCTACACTTCCCACTATGAACCAAACTGCCCCTACTCCCCAGTCTATCTATCTCGACGATGCCAATCGTCCCAAATTTACCGGCGAGGACTCCACTTGATCTGTTTATGATTTTCTCAGAGAGGTCGAAACCGACATCCACAATCGGCGGATAACAGATGAAAACTTCAAAGTCTCTTATCTCATGGGTCGCTTACACCAAGGCAAATCAGATATCAGATCCGCGATCCGTGCTGGACGTTATGATGGCATAACAACCTTTGCTGATTTCCGTAAGGAACTCATAACACTTTGTTGCCAACATTCAAATGCCGCATCTCTCAGTGGGTTCACTAATCTCCTCACCCAGATGGATGAGGATTTGCGCGTCCCCCCCCCCCCACAACATGCCAAACTACGTGAAGCAGCCGCTGCAATGAAAGCCACTAGTAGCGACATTCGCCAATTACTTATAGGCACAAACTGGGTACAGAAAGTAAATGGAGCTCCTATGGTTTCACTCGACAACCTTGCAGATTTATTTGGTTACCTGAGATTCCTCCATTGGCTTATTCCTAAACAGAGAGAAACAGCTCTGGCAATCAGTTTCAATCCAGGAGATAAAATTGTTCAGATTACTAAAGCCATCCATGAAAGAACAGGTTCAAACCACACGCGTCAGGCCACAGACCGACCCTTGCTCTCTCAGGTCTGTCACACTACCACTTCCCCAGACCAATGCCTTTATCGTTCAGTTACACGAGGCAGACCTGCCACAAATCGTTCTCCAACTGCCAGTTGTGATCAATCTAGCGTCCGACAGAACAGACAGTCCTCGATCCTTTGTTGGCACTGTGGTACACCTGGACATCGAGCAAACAGTTGTGACCGTAAACACACACGGCCTTACTCCCAAACTAGACGGCGTACGCCTTCGCGTTCGCGTCGCCCTACATGCAGATATCACAAAACTAGTACGACACACACTACCGACGAGTGTCGTTGCCTAAATCGCCACAAGTCGGGGGAAGCGGCGCGCCCCTATCGGACCAACATGACGTAGCAACAGAACACCAACTCCCCATCCGCCATGTAGGACCTATCACTTTCTCAGGTCTAGTCTTTCTAGGACGGACTAATGACATACCAGCGTCGTTCTTCATGGACACCGGATCTATAGTAAACTTGATTTCTGATACCTCCTTAGACATCATTCAACGCCACCGCAATCGCGTCAGTTTCCTTGAACCTCCAGACATTCGCCTATGCGGTGTAGAAGGCTCAGAGTTTAAGGTCAAGGGAAGAGTCACTTTAGAAGTACAACTAGACAGCGCCTTGCTCCCTTTCCCAATAGAATTTCATGTTACTAACGACTTGAAATATCCAGCAGATGCCCTTATTGGCTTACCCACCAGGGCACAACACTCCATTGCATTATTACCTGCCTGTAGTAGTATAGATATTTCTGGGTTCCCAGTCTACAGTATGAAATGTCCCCATCCTGTACTGCCGGTAACTTCAGTCGTTCAGTCCCCCCTGACTCTCTCACTCCATAAGAGTCCAGAACAAGCCGAGCCGTCATCATCATCATCATCACTCGAGAATACAGAGATCATTCCCTCGCTGACTGAGAGCAAGGAACCACCTGCTGATACATCCCCTCAGCATTCAGAAAAGGCTCTTCCAGCCTCCTCTAACGACAGCACTACAGCTGACTCAGACATGTCTCAGTTACCTACCTCACAAAGTCTAACTGATGTTCTCCAACACGCAGAGACAAGGCGTGCAGTAACGAATACGTGCACAATTTTGTTACCGCATGAGTTCACCAAAGTTTCTGTTCGTGTTGTAGGTGCGAAAGAAGGAGTGGATGTACTAACACTACCTGAGACGTGTTGTGTGAATGGCTTAACTTATGAGTCAGCCTGGTGCACGATCTTAAAGGACAGTCTATGTTATCTATACTTGCTCAATGTCACAAATGCTCCACTAAAGCTTAAAAATGGTGTAAAGATGGAGATTTCCTGGTATACCCAGCGGCCGTAATGGTGTGCCAGAAATCCTCTATACCTGCTGATGATGATAGTCTACCGACCGGTATATGTGCCATTAACTCTACGGGATCTGCTCTGACTCGTTCACCTGACCTGCTCTCAAACCTAACTTGCAAGGATTTTCCACAGCATAAATCTTAACTGCTCGACCTTTTGCGTGCTTACAGAAATGTGGTAGACTTACCCGGAGAACAAATGGGCAAGACAGACTTAGTCAAACATCACGCAGACCTAGTGCCAGGAACTCAGCCGATTTACATACCAGCATATCAGTTACCTCACAGCTTGAGAAAACAGACAGATCAGATGGTACAGCAAATGTTAGTTGAGGACATTATCGAACCCTCCGTCAGTCCATGGAATAGTCCTCTTTTCTTAGTCCCAAAGAAGGACGGCAACTTTAGACCAGTAGTGGACTACCGTAAGGTAAACTCTGTAACCATTCCCGACCGTTTCCCGTTACCTGTCCTCACAGATTTGCTAGAATCACTCGGTGAAAATAACGTAGTCTTTTCATCCCTAGACCTCCTCAGTGGATACTGGTAGGTCGAAATGGAAGAATCCTCTCGCCCAATAACAGCCTTCAGCACTCCTTCTGGAGATTTTCAGTTTAAGAGACTTCCTTTTGGTTTGAGAAATGCTCCTTCAGTATTCACGGTCTTATCCATTCAGTATTTAGTGGTATGATGGGCCACTCTCTTTTTGCTTGCCTAGATGACATCATTGTTGTAAGTAAATCAGTCCCTGACCATTTTGCCAAACTACAACAAGTATTGGAACGCCTACAGCTAGCAGGCCTAAAAATCAACCTCAGTAAATGTGACTTCCTGAGAAAGAGAATCACCTTTCTAGGCCACGTTGTCGACGCACAACGCATTCATACTAACGACAACAAAACTAAGGCGATCATCAATTTCCCAGAACCTAACACAACCAATGCTGTCAGAAGTTTCCTAGGCCTAAGTGGTTACTATCGCAGATTCATTAAAGACTATGCAAAGACCGCCGCTCCTCTAACTCACTTACTAAGGAAGAATGTATCCTTTGTGTGGACTAACGATCAGTTCCAGGCTTTTCAAGCGCTAAAGACAGCTCTTGTCAATGCCCCAGATTTAGCATTCCCTGATTATACCAAACCCTTTCCTCTATGCAAAGACGCCTCAGGCGCAGGACTTGGTGCAGTTCTAATGCAACTAGATCAAACATCCAGGAAGCGTGTAATAGCGTATGCTAGTCGCGCACTTACCACTGCTGAACGTAATTACAGCATCATCGATTTAGAAGCTTTGGCAGTCGTCTGGTCCTTGAAACATTTCAGAGACATAGTATATGGTTATCCAGTGCATTTCCAGGCAGACCACCTTCCTCTATGTGATTTGTTTAAGGGACGCAACCTCACCGGTAGGTTAGCTAGATGGTCCATCACCATCCAGGACTTCAGTCCCACTTTTCAGTATGTCCCAGGAAAATCGAACGTAGTCGGGGATGTCCTCTCACGTCATGTAGCCGCACCTGTCACGTCCCTGCAGCCCAAGGTCACTGACAGCACAACCTTAACATCAGAGGATGTTCAAAACTCTCAGTGCAAAGATTCCATGTGGTCCCAAGTAGTTTATTTCCTTGAATCAGGAGATGCCTCGACCTTACCTGCTCTCCCAGTACCACTAGATGAGTTCATACTCAAAGATGGTCTCTTGTACAGAAAAACATTCGTTACAGGGAAGGATTTGCCAAACAGAGAAGTACACCAACTCGTTGTCCCTACTGACCTGATATCTGCGGTCCTTCACATCTTTCATGATACACCTCACACATCCCATCCAGGTAAAGACCGATGCTTGCGCCAAGCACGTCTCGAGTACTATTGGCCAGCCATGCGTCGTGATATCAATGCGCACTGTGACTCTTGCATCTCGTGCCACTGCCACAAATGATCAACCGGCTTACCTGGACCGCTCTTACAATATCCAATCCCGTCATGCCCATGGGAAACAGTGTTCATCGATCTTCTAAAACTCCCTCTTACAGAATCAGGTGCAGAGTATTTGTTTTTGGCAGTCGACCACTTCTCACGCTACTATGTCCTCGTCCCCCTCTCAGATAAGACCGCGAAGAGTGTTGCACGTGCTTTCGTAGATCACGTAATTTGTCCGTTCAGTACACCACATACCATCTTAACTGACAATGGTACTGAGTTCAACAATAGCCTCCTGGAGGAGATCTGTCGCCGCTTTAAAATTAATAAATGCAATGTCCTACCTAACCATCAAGCTTCCAATGGCATTGTAGAGCGCCACAATAGAAAAATCTTATAGTGCCTCAGACACCTAGGCTCCCATAGTTCGACATGGGATGACTGGATTCCCCAAGTGGCATCCTCAATCAATAGCTCCATCAGTGCTTCCATTGGCGAATCTCCCTTCTTTGTTCTCTTTGGTTTTGACAAACACCTACCATACACCCTGTTATCCTCAAAGCCAGATCCAATCTATAACATGGATGACTATGTCAAAGTAAAATTGGCCAACTTCCAAACAATCCATCAGTCTGTAACATCCAATCTCGCTTCATCTAAGGAGGACATGATAAGACGCCAACATAAATCTGCCTCTCCTATCACTATCGACGTCGGTGATCTAGTCTATGCTCATTCCCATACGCGTACCTCTAAATTGGATGACAAATTCACCGGCCCCCATCCCGTACTGAATAAACAAGCCAACAAGTATCACATTCAAGACCTCTCCACTACAGACACTAAGTGGGTCCATGATGACGATCTGAAACGTGCTCCACGGGGCCTAGTGTTGGAAGAATCACTTGCACAACCTACTGCTCTCCCTCCTACTCCCCAAATCCCTCACTCTACCCCATCTCCACCTATCCAGTCTCCTTCCTCTCCACCTACACCTCCTCATTCATCCATCAATCAGTATCGATCCAAACTGCGTTCCGCCCATCAACCTCTCCAGGAACTCTCCCATTAATTCTCACCTAATCTTCTAGGTATGATGTTAGCGGTCTACCTGCTGGCAGTGCTGACCCTCCTAGGGTCTGGGTCGGGTGAGGACGATAATGGAGTACGTCCCGGGGCCTTGGTAGGCTCGGGAGGCGAGGTAATGCTGATTGAAGATGTAGTCTCACTGCGCTACGATCTTGCGCCATTGGCCGACGTAGCCATCGCCCTGCCTGCTTTCGCGCACCAGCTCCACAAAATCGAGACCCACCTCACAGCCCTCATGGGGAAACACAACCCAAATCAGTATTTATATCATCTTTTCCTCCCACTCTCATGGCAGTTGCAATACATTTCTCATAAATTCACTGAGCTCAATGACACTTTCTCCATTCAGCCACCTGTAGGTCGTTCTCGTGTGAAACGAGGTTTCTTTGACCTCGGAGGTGAGATTCTCAGCGGATTGTTTGGCGTCGCTACAGCCTGTGACCTTTCCGGCTTCAAATCTGACCTAGCTCATTTAGCTTCCGCCCTAGAATCTCAACGCCGAGTCATCAAAGTCCAACACACAATGTTACAGAAGATTACAACCCACCTAAATGAAGTAACTTCCACTCTGAACAACTTCACCGACATCTTAAACCAACACCTCTCCAATCTCAACGTTCCTTCTCAGTTCTTTTATCTCAAACTCAACATGGATAATCTCCAACTAGCCATTGACTCTCTACTCTCTCAGGTCACTACCTTGGTTCGTATCCTAGTCGATGTTATTAATGGACATGTCACTGCAGACTTAGTACCTATCTCAGCTCTCCGCTCTGTATTAGACTTGGCTCACTCTACTTTCGGTTTAACACCGGTACTCCCCTACTCCTCTCTCGAATATTACTATCCAGTTCTCGAGGCCACTCTTCTCCCCACATCCGTCGTCGTCCATATCCCTCTCCGTTCTGACATCACCTTCAACCTTTTCCACATCATTCCCTTCCCCTTCCGTTACAACAACTCCTTATTGCAAGTCTCTGTTCCTTCAGAATATTTCCTCCTATCCCATGACCACCTTTCAGTTGCCTTCCTTTCTACCACTGACCTCCAACAGTGTTCCTCCCTCACCCCTATCTCTCGTCTCTGTGCTGCCCACCTTTTCGCTATCTTCCCTAGCAGCGCTACGCCCTGTGAGTCTGCTTTAGTTCGTAACCATTCCAAATACTCGGCCTGTTCCTTTGTTCCAACTCCTGTACTCCCAGTCCACCATGCTCACCTCAACCACGTCCAGTATTTCTTCTTCACTGTCCCCATCTCTGTCACCATCATGTGTCCTGGTACATCGGTCCGCTCCATACCCACTCGTGGTCTCTACAAAGCACCGGACTATTGTACCGTCAAATCAGAGTCAGTCATCACTATCACCAATCAGTCCGTAAACACTCCTATGACATCTTCCAACCCATTGACATGCCTTCCAACCTGCCATCTCCTAACATTACCCCCATCTCCCCCAACATGCATATGCTAACATTCCTCAACGACAGTGACTTCATTATGGATCAATTTTCTCTGGCCCTCAGCCGTTCATGGGTTCACCCAACCGTTGTGTTTCCCCCTGTGGTCATCTGTTTCATAGGTTTTCTACTCATAATCTGTGCAGTATACTGTTGTGTCCGGAAAATGGAACACAGACTACAGGAAATCAGACTTGCTACAGGCACAGTACGCCCTACCCAGGATTAAGTGCCCTCCCATTCAGTGACTACCTGTGCCACCTGATATCTTGCTTAACCTGTGGACAGAACCAGTACCACCAGCAAATGTTGACATATCTCTGACACAGTAATGTGTGACAACTACAAACTAACATAGAAACAAACCACAAAATACAAAAAAAAAGAAAAAAAATGAAAGCCATGTGTACCCTATTTCTCGAGTGTTATCTACAGTACTTATATAGATCTAAGAACATGCGTGACCGCATACTCTATTTACTCCTTGTATCATATATCAACATGACTCTATGTATCTCTTATATCAACATACCTCCCCTTGTAACAGTGTATATCACTAGTTTCCACCCCTTTGACGTGGCCATGTCCTCCCTCCAACCCCTGTATCATACTTACTCCCTACCATCCCCTGTATCATAATCCCTCCCTTCTTCCCCTGTATCATACTCCCTACCTGTACAAATCTCCCGCCTCCCTTCGTCATATGCGCCACCCCATATAACTCCTCTCTAGTGTCAGGAGACACCATCTCAACCACCCCGGGGAGTATTGTACCATTCCCCTTATATGTATACGTGTATGTATTATGCCTCCCTCACTGTATACCTCCCCACTGTATGCCCTCCCCCCCCACTGTATCCAGAATCGCAACGTAAGCATCGTTCCCAGGCTTGCGGGCTGAACTAGAACAGCATGTGCAGTCAGTCAGAGGGCTGATATCAGAGGCAACACCTATATTTCTGTGATCCTCATTAAAAGGCGTTAATACTTACTCCAGGACTTTCCTTGAACCATCAAGAG
>JAGKTI010017471.1:0-18489 GCA_018397915.1 Birgus latro
TAGGCGTGTTATCGGGTTGTTTATCGGTTTTATCTGCCGTAAACTTTAAACAGACGAGTGTGTGAAGAAACATTACTTGAGAAATAGAGGGGCACTCAGTGTAGCGCATCGCTCCGACAAGGGCAACGTAATTTTCAAGTCACTCCTCATAATGAGTTAGATTTTCTCATCACTGACTAAGGTTTCGCAAAAAGTGTTTTCCTGATCCAGAGTCTGTAATACGATCCGGATCGGTCCTGTTACAGACCCTGCTAATCGATTGTTCCCTGGGGCATTTTTTTTTTTTTTTTTACGTGTCCGACTCTGGGTAAAGGCTTCATGGCCTATTCCTAAGTCCCAGTAGTCCTCCTTGGGGCCCAGTAGTCCTACATCTCCACATGTCGCCACTTCGGCTCTAACACCCACCATCCATATTGAATACATGCTAGGGCTGTCTCATACAAGACTGGTGTACTGGTATTAGCGGGGGTACTTTATGACATGGGCTATCTACCCAGCAAATTTGGTCCAAGTCTGTCTTTTAGTTTTTGAGTAATCCTGCTAACAAACAAACAAACAAACAGCTTCGTTACAAACGACGAAAAGAAATATACGTGCCAGGTTTTCAAAATTCAAACTTCGTTTTTGGGGAAATAAACCGACGAGAGCAATGTATTCTCCTTTATGTTTTTGTTAAGCTTTTTCATGACTTCAGTAGTGCATGGTGGTATTTTGCCGCACAGGTTCTCACATCAACAGGGAAAAATCACGGTAATTGAACACGTACCCGGGGCGGAGAAGCTGTTAACAGTGGTGGCCTTTGGCGGCAGGCAGCTGCACTAGTCCCCCATACTTTGTGACTATAGCCAGTTTCTTTTCATATAACAAATATCTGTAACTCTTTTCACTTAGCTGGTGGCCAGGTTTAGTCAGACCCAAGGATAAATTAGACTAGTAACCAAGGAGACAATTCTACACCATAACTAAGGCCCATTACATGTTATGTAACCACGACTTAGTATTCAACTAATGAGATTGGCTCAGTTCTGTCAGATAAAAACAAATGACAATAGCATCATACTCTAGAGTGAATATACTCGAACAACTCGGCATTCAAGATGGAGAGATGTCAATTTTAGGCCAAGTTAAGCTGAATGAAGAGTAGCATGTCTGTGTTTAGGGTGAAAAAGCATGCCCTGTTTGTGGTGGACCTGACATGGTATGCAGCATTCAACATCCTCGTCACCCTCGTCACCCTCGTCTCCATCATGCCACCCTGAAAATGTTCTACCCCAGAGAAGGCGAATTAGGCGTGAAGATACGTGGGTGACCGACGCTGTTTTTGGCCGAGGGTGGTGGACTGTTTCCTGGTGGGAGTATTTTTTACATCCTTGTTAAGGTACATTATTTTCACTCACAGCAGGGTCTTTTCGTTTATTGTCTTTTTCTTTTCCTTTTTTCTTCCTTTTCTTTTTTTTTTTTTTTTTTTTAGCTATTACTCTGTTTAGTCGCAGCGATATTTCCCACCCTAGGGCAGGGTTAGGAGTAGCAATGTCCAGGCAGCCCAGATTTGCCACGCCTCCATTCACTCATCATTCAAGCCCCCGGAATCCTGGCTCTATCGGTTACGCCAAAAACATTCACCTCGTTTTGTAGCTTCACATAAACGTATCCGATAGAGTCAGTCCGGACGCTGCCACGTTAAAGAGGGGTGCTAAATCCCTGATCATGCACTTCTCCTTACAACATTCATCCAGCCAGCTCGATCTCTTGTCATTTCCCTGGCATCGCCGACTTCAAAACCTCTCTTCCGCACACACTCATCCACCATATCCCTCCACCTTCTCCTTGGCCTACCTCGCCTCCTCTCTCCTTCAGATTCGCTCAGATATACCCTTTTCACCACTCTATTGTTATCCATTCTCTCCATACCATCTCAGTACACTCCCTTCGATTCTGGTGATTACCGACTTCCTCACTCCACATCTTTCACGAATCACATTATTTTGTATCCTGTCCACCCTCTGTACTCCATATACATTCCTCAGCAGTCCCATCTCCACTGCTCTTATTTTTGACTTTTCTTTTTCATGCCACACCGTAGTCTCACATCCATTTGTTAAAGTTGGCACTAACACTCACGTAAGCCTCGTACAGCTGCAACACTCAAGCCTTTGTTTCTTATCAAGGCCTTCATTGCACCAGCTACTTTTCTTATTTGTGTCACTCTACTTTTAACTTCTTTTGCACATTTTCCTCTCTTTTCTATCACTGTACCCAGGTATTTGAACTCTCTCACCATTTCCAGTCTCTCTCCATTCACTGTTACATCGCACTGGGAGTCACCATCTCTCTCAATAACCATCACTTTACTCTTTTCTACATATACTCTCAAGGCACGACGCCGAAGTGGTGACATGTAGAGGTGCATGGTATGTAGGAGGACTACTGGGCCTAGGGAGCAAGCTGTGATGCCTATGCCCAGAGTCGGACAAAAAAAAAAAAAAATACCCCCAGGTTAAGAATCACTGGTCTAGTTTATCGCTGTCCCAATGCTTCTTCAGAACCCAGCGTATTTGGCTTCATATCCACACCGTTGACCAACCTTAACCTCACCTATACCAAAAAAAAAAATAATAACATCTTGGGTGATTTTCTATGTACCTATCTATTGCCAGACGCCTTAATCCCGTAAGGGGTGGCCACAAACAAATTACTTCCATATCTCCCTGTCCCACCGCCATTTCGCTGCACTCCCCCCATCTCACACCCCTCTCTCATATACCTGTCCACTCCATCCCTCCATCTCATCCTCGGCCTTCCCTTCTCTACTCTTCCACCCTACTCACATACACTCTCCTCGTTAGTCTGTTGCTCTCCATCCTCTGTACATAGCCAAACCACCTCAGTGTATTTTTCTCCTAACACTTTCTATTACATCCTCATCAACATCAACACCACAATGCTCCTTCACTTTCTCATTTGTCAGAGTGTCTCTCTATGTAACTCCACATGCTTCTCTCAAAGAACTCATTTCCGCTGCTCTCATTCTTGTCTTGTGTGCTTCCAACAAGGTCCAAGCTTTGCTTCCATACGCTAGAGTTGGTATCACAATACTTTCATGCAGCAACTTTTTTACTTCTATGCTCATCTCACTGCATTCAAGGAACCAGCAAACTTTCTTTCCTGTTGTACCCTTTCAGGCACTTCATCCTCCATACTTCTATCCTTACTCATCATGCTACCCAAGCAGTTAAATGCACTTACATTTCCCATTTCTTCATCATCCTACCTCTCTGCACATTCAGTGACTTCACTTCTTGGACGATTATAAAGTTCAAAATGAAGAATGCTTATTCCATTCTGCCTGGACTGATTGTCAGGGGGAAAATGATAATGCGCCTATGGACACTAGGAATAACTATCGAGTTGATTATCACGAGAGAATCGACTCGTGAAATCAAAGTAGCAATTTCACTTTTATGCTGACTTACTTCGCCAATTCTCTGGAGTTGAGAATTTATAGACATTCTCAACAGTACACAGCAGAGACTAAACGCTCAAGAAGGCTGTATTACCGTACTGTTGGCCTCTGAGAAAGTTAGTTCACCCCTTAACATTTAAATAATAATAATAATAATAAACAGGATCTTGGCTGAGCCAAACTCCTAGCTGGCACAACGGATTTAAGAATTAATACCAGGAGCTGGCCTAAGTACCAGTCGTGATTAATATAAGGAGTTGTGCTAACTTGGAGTAGCTAAAGTGTACTAAATATGTGGGGAAATCAAACACGACTGTTACATTTAACAAAGCTCAAGAAAACGAACTGTAAATTTATTAATTACAAGAAAATAAATTTATGTTACATGAATTTATTCAAAATCAAGAAAGAAATGCAGTCACTCAAGCACTGAGACAAATAGCTAAATAAAGCACTGAGCTAAATAACTAAAGAACCTTAAACCTAGGAAAAACAAAAGAAATACTAATCAGTAATGAGACCGCCGCTAATACAGTCGATTACCAGGGTGGTGGGAGCTTTGGGAATTCACACCGATACAGCCGAGACTTCTGAGATCGCTAAGAAAAGAGATCCGCTTGAGCTTTGCACACAGCACATCCACATTCCGAGACTGTCACTTGGACGACTGACTCGATCCTTGATCTAAACAGAGGCATCGTGTGAAAAGGGCGTGGTCACTAACGGCCAGGGAGGCAGAAATGACAATTCAGAAATAATCGCACTGTTTGTACCTAAAGACAATCACTTGCAAAAGAATGACGAAAGTTTTGAAAATTTGATGCAAATATTAGTACGTGAGTGGATGGTTGAGAGAATGGCGAATTCTCACGGACTTCAGAACTATTCATTGTTCCTACAAATCACTCAGTGTCACAATTTACGATACATAATTTCACGATGTAGAAAATTCGTGACATTACGCCTCTGGAAAATCAAATTTTTTCCTTGGAAAAATTTAACCATATATATATATACACCCTAGCTCAGTCACACAAGATTCACACTGTGGTGTGTGTACTATCCTGCTACAGGAGAAAAGCACTGTCGCCTATGAGCGTAAAAACCTCGTATTTACGTTAAAAGAAACAAGCTTGAGGGAAAAACTCTGAGACAAAGGTGAAAAATCCTGTACTCAGGTCCAACTGAGCGAAAGTTCACCACATTTACATTGACAATTAATTGTTATGTAGCGTGGTGTATATGATACTCGGTGTAGGTGTAACAGTTGTAGTGTAACTGTACCTACGTGTAAAGCAATAATGATACAAATTAATGCAATAATAAAGGCGACGAGGGCAGAGGAGAAGAGGTGGCAGCATGCAGCAGAGACAATCAATGGACCTGCACATCAAAACTGCTTCACCTACCAACTGTACCTGTGGAATGAGCCAAGGTGGAGCATCAGTAGTGTCAATAATTTGTATTAAATTACAATTACCATCCACCCAGCAATCAATCCATATACAATAGAAAGTACACTTTAGCTGAAAATCAATCGACAGCAAGTTTCGTACATTTGAGGTCGCCATTATTTTCTTAATACTTGCCCTTTTTAACCTATACTTACGGCTAATAAAGGGCTCGTCATAGGTGTCCACGGTTGGGATCGCCGTGACTGCCCGTTTGTCCTCGGTGTCCTCGGTTGGGATCGCCGTGACTGCACACTTATAGTGTACTTACTGTTAACAAAGGGCTCGTCGTCGGAGTCCGCGGTTGGGATCACCGAGACTGCCCGTTCATCATCGGTGTCCACGGTTGGGATTGCCGTGACTACGCACTTATAACTAAAAAAGGTAAGTCAAGAATCCCTATGCAAACTCGGGCAGGTCACATTTTAACACCCTGCATGGGTGTGAACACTCATGTGGATATTGTGTATTCTCCGGGAATCCTCAGAGAGGCCCACAGCTCGAGACACACCACAAGGTAATTCAAACAGCCACAGATTGCCTCTGCGGGGGTCTCGAAGTTCCCCCTTAACCTACAGTACATACAATATGTACAAACCCTACACTTGGAACTAGTAAGGGCTCATCGTCGGTGTCCGCGGTTAGGATCGCCGCGACTGCCCATTTGTCATCGGTGTCCACGGTTGGGATCACCATGACTGTGGGCTTATAACCTACATATGTATGTACAGACCCTAGACATATTGTGTCCTGTGGGGCCAACGGGTGAGACGTCAGGTCTGCACCCACATTACCACTGCCCTCTCTCACACATGACTCAGAGATTATGGGTGTGGATTCAAACGGCACAGGAAGGAAACTTTCCTGAATGGTGGTACATCGACATACATTACAGGAGTGCACAAAATTATCTATTTCCTGTCCCATTCCTGGCCAGAAAAGTCAGCACGGGTCAGCACGGATACGGCCTTGGGTTTTCTTTTTGCCCATATGAACCCCTGACGCTGAACAATGACCCCATTCTAACACTGCTTGGCGGTAGTTTGCGGGAACGACAAACTGCAGTTGAACCTCCCCCTCGGGTGTTCGTGGCTCACGGTAGAGCCGTCCTTGTTTGCGAAGGAACCTGGCTCGTCCACCCCGTGAATACTTGGTCACTTTACCCTTTTGTTTCTTCCGCACAACAGCTAGTGTCGGGTCAGACT
Source organism: Birgus latro (assembly GCA_018397915.1). NCBI lineage: Eukaryota > Metazoa > Arthropoda > Malacostraca > Decapoda > Coenobitidae > Birgus > Birgus latro. Next base: position 6,120 of record JAGKTI010017471.1, read on the forward strand.
GTTGTTCTTGGACAACATTTTGACTACAAATCAGATCTTGCGGAAATGCAATGGCCACCGGGGCGATATGATTTGGAGCCTTGGCCATGGCTTGTGTTACTACAGCCGAAGTCTGTGTAGTGACATCTATGGTGCAACTGTACTTGGCACCTGGTATGTTACCTATAATGAGGTCAAACATAGGTTCTTGCATGACAACTGCAACTGTCGAACCTGTGTAAAATGGAGATGCTACCTGGATACGTGCCTCAGGGAACAATCTCACTGATCCGTCAATAAGCTGAGCTTGGACCTGTCTGCCTGTGTATTCTTCAGGATGAACAAGACACTGCCTGACAGTGCAACCTGAGGAATTATTGTCTCTCAGGACATTTACAGAAACACCTCCCACACACCCTGGCTGAACAAGGAAGGCACTGTTACCTGTGGGAGGGCCTGTGGAGGAAGCGGCCAGCCATTGATAAGGCTGCATGGCACACAACTCTTCAAACATGACAGGAATATATGCCTTAGGGGTCGTACCCGAACTAGGTGCACAAGGAGTCGTACTCTGACTAGGTGCACGAGGGGTCGTGCCCGAACTAGGTGCATGAGGAGTTGTACTTGAACTAGGTGCACGAGGAGTTGTACTCACCATCTGGGGAGCAGAAGCACTGACGGCCTGTGGAGGAGAGTTCACCATCTGATGGGGACTAGTGAACTGTGAAGGAGGACCTGTGCTGGTGGGGACGGCACCATCATGCGCCTGCTGGGGAATGAAGGCTGCATTTGCCTCCTGCCTCTGATACACTGGGGCTGGTGCTGAAAAGGTTTGTCGATTGCATGGCTGATACTTCTGCTGCTTAGGGTACTGCTGCTGGTTAGGGTACTGCTTGTACCTCTTCCAGTCAGGTTTCTGTGTATTCAGCCCCTGGTCATTCTGCAATTTGCCTGGACCATGACCATTATTCAGAGAATGGCCTTGATGCTGGGGTTCAGTCTGAGATTGCTTCCCAGGCTTGGCAGTATCTGTCCTGTTCCAGGACTGTTGCTTACAAGTTTGGTACCCGTACGCAGTAAAGAAAGCATCAGCCTTTTCCACCATTTGGTTTGCATCCTTCGCTTTGACATCTTGAGCTGGGCCATAAGCTCAGCAGGCCATGACTTTTCCAGCTGTGTGCGCAGCACAAGGTCGATTATTCCCTCTCACGTGCTGGGAGTCTCATCATTCTCCATCCATTAGCCTAAGTATGCCGTGAGATGGTCAAGAAACTGTACAGCTGTCTCCTTTTCCTGGAGACGTGCCTTTATGAACTGACTCCTAGTGTCATCAACGGTAAGACCTTACGCTTTGATAAGTGCGGTCTTCATCATCTCGTACGTGAGATTATCTCCGCGAATTCTGTGGAGAATATCGAGGGCAGGGCCTTCAAACAGGCTAAGGAAATGAAGCCGCTTAGCTGCCTCATCCAGATCGTACAGCTTTGCCATGTCTTCGAAACGAGCTATAAATGACTCGATTCACTCACCTTCTTTGTAAGAGGGAAGCTTGAGACGTGGAGTTGCTAGAACAGGTGCAGGGAGAGCACTAGTGGAGCTTGGGTTGGCTGCACCTGATGTGCCTGAAGCCAAGGAGTCTCGCTTCAGCTTCAGCACTTCAAGCTCGTGTTTGTCACGTGCCTCGCACTCGGGGCGCTCGTGTTCACGTTCTCGCTCTCATTCCTCAAGCTCACGCTCCTTCTCGCGTTCCTCACGCTCACGCTCTTTCTCGCATTCCTCGCACTCACGCTCTTTCTGACGTTTTTCATATTCACGTTGTTTTTCACGTTACTCGCGCTCGGCACACTCGTGTTCACGTTCTCTCTCTCATTCCTCATGCTGAATTTTCCTCTCTTCATGGGCGGCATTCTCGCGTTGGTGCTCGTAATTGCAGTGCAACAGGACATAATCTCTAATTTCCTGAGGGTTAGTAAGCCCCACATCGTTGGCTTCCTGTAGGTATGTACAGGTTTCCAAGATCGGCTCAGATTGAGACTGAGTTAAGACTGAGACTGATATGCTGGCTGGTGTGCAGCAGTCTACCTAACTAAGAGTGAGTGAGTGATTCTGGTAATAATTTCAAAGCTAGGAGTTTATATCCTGGCAGGGTCGCCAGATGTCAGGGGAAAATGAATAATGCTCCTATGGGCACTAGGAATAACTATCGAGTCAATTATCAAGAGAGAATCGACTCATGAAATTAAAGTAGCGATTTCACTTTTATGCTGGCTTACTTCGCCAATTCTCTGGAGTCGAGAATTTATAGACTTTCTCAACAGTACACAGCAGAGACTAAACGCTCAAGAAGGCTGTATTACCGTACTGTTGGCCTCTGAGAAAGTTAGTTCACCCCTTAACATTTAAATAATAATAATAATAATAATAATAATAAACAGGATCTTGGTTGAGCCAAACTCCTAGGTGGCACAACAGATTTAAGAATTAATACCAAGAGCTGGCCTAAGTACCAGTCGTGATTAATATAAGGAGTTGTGCTAACTTGGAGTAGCTAAAGTGTACTAAATATGTGGGGAAATCAAGCACGACTGTTACATTTAACAAAGCTTAAGAAAACGAACTGTAAATTTATTAATTACAAGAAAATAAATTTACATTACATGATCTTTTCAAAATAAAGAAAGAGAAATGCAGTCACTCAAGCACTGAGACAAATAGCTAAATAAAGCACTGAGCTAAATAAATAAAGAACCTTAAACCTAGGAAAAACAAAAGAAATACTAATCAGTAATGAGACCGCCGCTAATACAGTCGATCACCAGGCTGGTGGGAGCTTTAGGAATTCACGCCGATACAGCCGAGACTTCTGAGATCGCTAAGAAAAGAGACCCGCTTGAGCTTTGCACACAGCACATTTACACTCCAAGACTGTCACTTGGACGACTGACTCGATGCTTGATCTGAACAGAGGCATCATGTGAAAAGGGCGTGGCCACTAACGGCCAGGGAGGCAGAAACGACAGTTCAGAAATTATCACTCAGAGGAATGCACTGTCTGTACATAAAGACAATCACTCGCGAAAGAATGACGAAAGTTTTGAAAATTTGATGCAAATATAAGTATGCGAGTGGACGGTTGAGAGAATGGCGAATTCTCACGGACTTCAGAACTATTCATCGTTCCTACAAATCACTCGATGTCACGATTTACGATACATAATTTCACGATGTAGAACATTCGTGACACTGATAATACTGGTCCAGAATTCGAGCTGTTTGCAAAGTTGTTTAATCACACGCAGTTGGTAAAACAATTAACCAGAATACCAGATAAACCTGATCATAGCGTCTGTCTCTTGGATCTATTTCTGACAAGTAACCCAGATCAGTATAGGATAGAGGTACTGTCACCACATGACTCCTCTGACCACAATCTCATCAAAGCCTTATCAGTCAGTTACCCCCAAACCTCTCCGTTCTGAACCAGTTAGGGTGACCAGATGGCACTGATAGGGCAGACTGGGAAGAACTGAGAAATTAAGTTGTTGATATTCCATGGCAGTCTTTCTTTTCTACTGACATCAGTTCCACCCAGTCCCACATTAGTAACTAAACACAGGCTGGTGTGGAATTGATCATACCCAGACAACAGTTTACCAAAAGATCGGACTCCCCAAAATGGTTTGACAGCAGTTGTGCCAAAGCAACAACCCAAAAGTCCTTAGCATACAACTCTTACTTAAAGAAAAAACCGAATCCCTCAATTTAAAATTGTTAGAAGCCACGCAAATCAGTAAAAAATATCGCCAAATCAAACTTTCACAACCAAGCAATCAAACTATTGAATAATCCTAATGGTAATAGAATATTCAGGTCAACTATCAATTCTTTCAATGATAATATTAAAACGCCATCACCCATTCCCCCACTAAAATCTTCAGATGGAAACACTATAAATGACCCTCGCAGAAAAGCAAACATCCTTGCCAGTACGTTTGCCAGAAATTCTACCGTACAGGAAGTTAGTCAGAACGTTCATGAACTAGAGCTTGACTCCCCCAAAGTTGCCCCACTAAAGATACAGACTAGATACGTAAAATCTATTCTAGACAATTAATAACCAAAAAGCTCCAGATCCAGATGAGATCCCTCCAGTCACTTTGAAAAAGCATTCCTCAGAACTTGCTCCTGTTCTAGCTAAGTTATTCAGACTATGCATACGTACTTCATTCCCTAATTCTCGGAAAGAAGCCAATATCCACCCAATACCGAAGAAAGGAAGCTCCTCTGACCCCTGTGATTACAGACCAATAGTTATCACATCGTCTCTTGGTAAAGTATTTGAGATTGTAATAATTAAGATGCAATTGTTAAACATCTTGAATGCAACAGCTTAATTAGTGACAGACTATGATTTTCGCCACGTAAGATCCACTGTTGATGTACTTAATCTCTTGACTCAAACCATCCAACAGTCAACTGACCAACATGCAGAAACCCATGCAGTAGCCCTTGACATTTGTAAAGCTTTATACAGGGTGTGGCACCGTCCCCTGACATTCAGATCCTCATGCTACGGCATATCATCAAATTTTGTTCCACTGATTTCCTCATATCTCAGCGACAGAAAGATAAGAGTAAAAATAGATGATGTATATTCCAATTTCCACTCAGCAAATGATGGCATACCACAAGGATCAGTCCTGGCTCCAACCCTGTTCCTAGTTCATATCCATTCATTCTATGCAGATGGCTCAATGCTTGACAGTTCCTTCACACTTAAGCAACCATTCACAGAGTTTGATATCTCTAACTCCCAACTCAGTACAGCCATCCCTATAAATCAAAACTTATCTAAGATCAAAGAATGGGAAGAAAATACCACTGTGTCATTTAATGCTAGGAAAACCATATATATATACAATTTATTAGTAGACAAATATTCCGTGATTCGTATATTACCTTCAGTGCTAATGATATTCCTATCCCTAAAAGTATTGAAATTCTCGGTGTTTCACTTAACAATACCCTCAGTTGGGCCTCTCATATTGGATCACTTGCTAAAACCACATCAAAGAAACTTGCGTTTTTTCTTTTTTTACAGAATCTGTAACTACATCACTGACGAGCAGTTGGCAATAATTTACTGGAGTCTTGTGCGCCCTCAGCTGGTGTATCGCTCACCCTTGTGGAGTGGATGTGGAGAGGTTGCACTAAAACAACTGAACTAAATTCAGAACAAAGCTGCAAGAATTATTATTACTCTACAGTTACAAGTGAATTACCTCCTGTACCAGTAAGAAGGAACGTTGCCTCCCTTGCATTATTTTACAGATGCTTTTATGGCAAATACTCAGATCAAGCTGTATCCAGTGTGCCGCCCCTCCAAGCCTTACCCCGCGCTACACTAACATCTAGTAGCGCTCATGACTGGAATGTCACACTGCCGTATTGTGGATCTTCTGCCTATCAAAATTCTTTATTTCCCGATCTGCATCTCTTTGGAATTCGCTTCTTCCCAATAGTTTTCCCCCAAACTTCATCCTAAACCATTCAGGTCCAACTGTTACAGATGTTTTATGAATGGAGGACACCTGTATTCTGGTGTATGGATTATTTTTTATTTAATTTGTTTTTCCCTCCTCCCTTCATCTAAAAAAAAAAAAAAGTAAAAAGAAAGAAAGAAAGAAAGACTAGTACACCCACCCAGACTGCAATGTGACCATCACCTTCCCTGCTTCACTACTAACATTAAATAGTAACAAAATAGCCACACTTTTAGACCAAGCAAAAGACTTGAATACCGTATAGTAATAGCGTCCTTGTGCTTGACCTCACTGAAGACCTTACAAATGGCCCCGTAAATGACGTAGCACTTTTGGTTTGAGGTAACTTGTACTGTCTCTGCGTAACTTAGGATTATTAGATACGGCAGGTGCACTGGCTAACCTCGTCTTAACTAAAGCATGAATCCTAGCCATTTCCTCCACACAGCTAATTTCACTTTATTCTCCACATAACGTCATCACATCATTCACAGAAAGAACGTCACCACATCCTTCACATGACGGCATCACATCGTCCACATGACATCATCACATCCTCCACATGAAGTAATCACATCCTTCACATAATGAACATCACCACATCCTTCACATGACATAACATCCTTCATATGTATGCAACAACACATCTTGCTCTCGTGTTCCTGAACTTGAATCTTCTGAATTCTCATTTCTCTGACTTCTGCCATCCGGTCATTCCGTGACTAAATACTCGTACAGCTGCTGTGTACATATCCCCTAATTCTACTGACTGGAAATTTTTTTGCCTATCTTACTTCAACAATGGAACACATCCTATCAATGTCTCATTTCATTGAAATCTCTATCCATTGAAATCTCTGTCTTACATAATTTCATTGTTCACCACCACAGTTGGCTCTCCTCTCCTTTCACTAATCCACCTGGTGAAGAAGTCTTCATCTTTTCTATCCTTAATAACCTACAGCAACTTGTACAGCACCCTACCCGTATACCTGACCGCCTTGGAGAGAGTTCCAACATACTTGACCTCTTCCTTACAACTAATCCTTCTGTTGATGCTGTTAATTTTTTCTCTCTGTTGGGCTCCTCCATTCACAACATCATCACCTTAACCTGTCCTCTCGCTCCAGTAAGGCCTGTGGACCTTCCCAAGAAGTGGTGGCTTTGGCACTTTGGGGCTGCTGACTGGGAGGCCCTCAGACAGGACTTCTTCGATTTTCTCACGAATGATTAATGCTTCCATGGCCGAGAGCCATCTGGGTGAGCCTCGCGCATTATGGAGTTAATTCTTTCGGGCATGGAAGCATGCATTCCTTTCTCTTATCCTGTGACTAATGCAAAGAAAAAAAATGGTTTAATCACGCCTGTTCTAACTCTGTCCACAACATGGAGAGGCCCTATAAAAGGTAGCAGAGCCAACCCACCCCCTGGAATCTCATCTCTTTTATGTTTCTGTCCGAAATTGCGCAAAGTCTGTTCTTCGCTCTGCAAAAAAAAATGGTATTAAATGCTTTGAGCTCTCAAACTCAGTTCTTCCCACTCCATCTGGCACCTTGCCAGAAATCTTTCTAATAACGTTACTGCATCATCCTTCCCTCCTCTTTTCCACTCTCATGGTTGTGTAGCTGTTTCTTCAACAGATAAAGCATAACTCTTTGCTCAGACTTTCTCCTCCAATTCCACCTTAAACGATTCTGATGCTGTTCCTCCATCACTTCCCCTCTGTGACTTCCTCATGGTTGACACTGAAATTTTTTCAACTGATGTATTTTCTGCCATCACTGGCCTCAGTACTAACAAGGCATACGGGCCTGATTGGGTCCCTCTTGTTGTCCTCAAGAACTGCTTCTGTGCTTACACCCTGCCAAGGCGAATTCTTTCACCTTTGTCTGTCAACTTGTACCTTTCCTTCTTGCTGGAAGTTTGCTCCTATTCAGCCTGTCCCAAAGAAGGGGGACCATTTCCAGCCCTCTGACTATCGCCCAATTGATTTTACACCCTGCATTTGAAATTTTTTAAATCATTTCTTAACAAAATTTTTATAAAGCAACTTTCCTATTACAACATTCTTTCTGATCGTCAGTATGGGTTCCACCAGGGACGCCCTGCTGGCGATCTTCTCACCTACCTTTCAGACTCCTGGTCATCCTCCTCTCGAGACTTTGGCGACGCTTTGCCATTGCACTTGACATCTTAAAGGCTTTCGACTGAGTCTGGCATAAGTCTTTAATTTCCAAACTGCCCTCTTACGGGTTCTATCCTTCTATCTGCACCTTCATCTCTAGCTTCCTTTCTGGTCGTTCTTTAACTGTTGTTTTAGACGGACACCGTTATTCTCCTAGAGCTGTCAATAGTGGTGTTCCTCAGGGCTCTGTCTTATCACCAACTCCCTTCCTTTTATTCATCAATGACCTTCTAAGCTGTACATCTAACCCTATCCACTCATAAGCTAATGACTCCACCCTTCACCTTTCCATTCGCGTCCCACAGCATCCACCTCTGCAGCTACCAGTACTTCAGCAAACAAGGGATGAGGCTATGGCACACCTAATGTCTGACTTGGCGTATATATCTGATTGGGGTAAAAGTAATCTTGTTCTTAATGCTTCAGAAACTCAGTTCTTACATCTATCAACTCGTCAAAATCTTCCGCAGGAGTATCCTCTAATTTTAAACAATATCCAACTCAGTCCTGCATCATCTTTAAACATACTTGCGGTTTCATTCTCTTGGGGTTTATCTTGGAAAGATCGTGTTGCCTCACTGGTAAAATCTGCTTCCAGGTGATTAGGTATGTTAAGCTGACTCCATCCCTTCTATACCCCTGCACAATTTTTGCCTTTACACATGGGTTTTATTCGCCCCTTTGTAGAGTACAACTCTCATGTGCTGGGAGGCTCCCCACATACAGCTCTTCTCAACAAGATGGAGCCAAAGGCTTTTCGTCTCATTAACTCTTCTCCTCTTACTGGCTCCCTTCAACCTCTGTTTCGTAGCCGCACTGTTGTATCTTTATCTTTTTTCTTTCGCAACTTCAATGGTCACTGCTTCTCTGAACTGCCTGCTTGTATCCCTCCACCACTGCGATGGGCGCATAACACCCGTCAAGCAACAAACTCATTTTTTTTTTTGTCCAGCTCACTAATGCTATAGTTAACCCTTACTCCCAGTACTTCATTTATGCAACAGGTCAACTCTGGAACTGTCTTCCTCTGTATTTCCCACTGCCTATGACTTCCAGTCTTTCAAACGCAGTGTGTCCAGGCATCTCGAAATGAAGGGATCTTGAATTTGGCTCTCTGTTATCTTGTTTTTATACGGTCTTCCATATATAAAAATGCACTTCCACTTCAAGGGATATTTTTCGTGTTATGTGGGGACGATTCACCATTATTTACGTCTGCCCTGCACCACCTATTTATCTCCTACTCCTATTGCCACACCCACTCCCACACCAGCAGACTGAGCCGTCCCTGCAAAACATAAGCCAGGTTTGTAGTGGACAGCTACGAACCCATGGTGACATGTAGAGAGGTGTGTGGTATGTAGGAGGACTACTGGGCCTTGAGAGCAGGATGTGAAGCCTATGCCCAGAGTCGGACACAAAAAAAAAAAAAAAAAAAAATAGGAAAGGCGTCACGTACTGAGGGGGTGTGAAGCTTACATCCAACCACTTCACTTCAAACTGTATCAACCCCTTTACCACGATGACCCCTTCTGTTTTGTTCCTGCTTCTGATAGGCTGTCCTCCTCCTCATCATCATCATCATCATCATCGTATCGTCATCATCAGCCATCATATCTTCAAGTGTCATAATATCATCATCAGTCACCGTATCATCAATCATCATAACATCAATTATCATCATATCATCAATGATCATTATATCATCAGTCATATTACCGTCAATCATCATATCATCAATTATTATATCATCAATCATATCATCAGCCATCATTATATCATCCATCATCATATTATCAGTCATCATTATACAATCAATCTTCATATCATCAATCATAATTAGACCACCAATCATCATATCATCAATCATCATTATATCATCAATCATCATATCATCAATCATCATTATATCATCAATAATCACATCATCAATCATCATTATATCATCAATCATCACATCAAGCATCATTATATCATTAATTATCATATCAATCATCATTATACCATCAATCATCGTATCATCAAATCATCAGTCATTAGATCAACATATCATCATATCGATCATTAGAGCATCATATAATCATATATCATTATCATTATCATATATTCATGCATCATAATCATCATATCATCATCATTAATATATAGATGTTGGTACTGTGTCATCTGCAGGGGTTATCTGTAGCCCAGAGATTACCCAGGAGCTTAATGCAAACGTCTAGATAATGCAGAAATAAAACAATAAATACGACACGGATTGAAAGAGTTAGGCTGAATAAAATCCACAGAAATGCTCCCTCCCCCCCCTCAAGAAAAAAAAATGTTCCCACGTTGATTGTGTTAAATGTAAGAAGATAGGTTATCAGAGGAAGACAAAGATAATACGTCAATATTTTTTTGAATCAGCATACATTGCAGATAAGGCTAGGCAGCTGCAGGAAAAGCATGGAGCACTATATCGTACCACACACGGCGGTATTCTCGTACGGTTAGGGAGCCTACTAACACCTCAGCCGGTTTATTTCTGATTCTGCCCCGTTACTATATTCTGTGTTATTCATGCAGCCCAGGTCAATAATACAACAATAACCCAAAAAGAGGTGGTAGGTAGTGGAGACCATCATCCACTCACTTGATGTAGTGGCGCCTACTTCTTCCTTCACCTTTACCATTCTTTTTCTGTATCTCCCTTCATCTCTTCCTATTTCTCCCATCCTTCCTGTCACTTTTGATTACTCTTCTGTCCTTTTCAGTTGGCTTTACATTGAGTGGCAAGTCTGATGGTTTCCTGTAAGCCAGGAAACCATTTACAACGCTGGGTGGTAACCATATAACCAACCCATACGTGTTCTCTTCGTGTTAACAAGTGGGTTGCTGGAGGGTTAGTGTCCCTTCCCGTAAAACGACTAACTCAAAGGCAAACGGCCACCCCTTACGGGATTATGGCGTCTGGATATAGATAGATAGATAGATAGGATATTAAAGGGTACTTTGGAAAATAAATCGCTAAGGAAGTGGTGCTAGGGAGCCTCCTTACCCGACAGGAATACGGACCGCGGACTCCTATGTCCTGCTCTTATTTGAATAAAAAAAAAAAAAGTTTTGTTATTGCTGGAACAAACCACAATAGCTATTCCGCCCATGGGAGGGTTGATGTATGACAGTAATAATATTGAGGCTCCTATGACTCACTCACAGATGATTAAAACAGTCTGGCGTCAGCTGGAATTTAATACAAGAGTTCCCTCGACCATTTTTTTTTTTTTTTAATCATGGAAGGGAGATTATTATAGGCCGTTACGTTTAGACCCTGTCACTTCATAGATATTAAGTCGAAACTAACCAAAAACTAATTATTAAACAGATAAAACGCCTTTGTCTTCGAGGTACGAGCGAGGCCATTTCAGTCCGGTCGCCTTACACCCACAGGATGCTTAGAGTATACTGATGGCTGTCTACCTACCAAGTTTCATGCCTTTACGACAAACTGTCTGGCCTTTGACCCGCTTTTGAAGATTTTCGACATGCTGCACTTGGCGCGTGTCTCGTGCCACGTGCACCGCCAGGGTGTGATGAAACCTGTCAAAAACAAATCTTAAAGAACGGGGCGATCATTAAGAGTGGGGCTATCGTATGGTGCAAACCACGCAGTGTTCGACCATGTGGCTGCTGAGATGAAGCTTCTCAAAAGCGTTACGGTCGGGCCTGGCCGGGTTGGGCCATACCTACGAGCAAGATCTTTAGATCTTGCCTATGAGTACGCGAGAAAATGCCACTATTTGATGAGGCGGGCGAGGGCTTCGTCCCCGCTCACAGCAAAACTAACTCCTTACTTATACTGTAATAAAACTTCCCACCCAACCGGTAAAAGAAGCCTGTAAACTCTGTACAGTTCCCGCCAAATGGAGCGAGGACACCTGGTTCAGAAAAGCGGTGGTAGGGTTCTCATCGGACTTGGCAACAGTCGCGTGTCGTCATGCATCATTACCCAAAGATTCACATTAATGTCAGTGAAATGCGATTCAGTGGTTCGAAACATGCATTTAACATCGTTTAACCTGCTTTGTATACTTGCCTACCGAAATGATAATACTGTATAACACATGTAACAAGATGAGGGAAAGGCAAAAAATTACAAATATACCCAGTATTCCTCCTGGTTATTGGTTCATTTGTTCTTTGAAATGTGATATTCCGGGGTGAGTTATTTACATTACGTGCTGCTTATTTTGCACGACCGCACGGCTGTACAGCATCCATTATACTGTTGGTAAGTTCTCGCATTCCGTTGAAACTTTATTTGTTGCGGTTACTCATCCACAAGCCCACCCCACTCATACACTCACCATCCACAAGCCCACCCCACTCATACACTCATTATCCACAAGCCCACCCCACTCATACACTCACCATCCCATCTACCCCTACAGCCCACCCCGAGCCACTCCACACACCTCACCCAACCAACCCACCCCACCCTTAACACCCATCCCGCCCACACCCACCCTGGCGATGCACCGAACCATCCCTCCCTCCCACCTGTCCAACCTCATCCATCCCACACACCCAACCAAGTGGCTCCAACACACACACACACACACACACACACACACACACACATCTACACCAAACATACACAGACATACACACGTACAGACACGCA
>JAGKTI010017472.1:8432-18486 GCA_018397915.1 Birgus latro
CTCTCTCTCCCTCTCTCTCTCTCTCTCTCTACCTCTCACTCTCAGATGGAATGGCTCTGAGAGGATATTTCTGGGAAAGGATTTTGGTGGAAAAAGCGAAAGGTCTGGGTCGACGAATATAGCTGTATGCAGGAAGGATTTTTTTTACATATATAATTTCTTGGAGTAAAGCAAAAATACAAAATATTTAGACTCCTGAAGGAAACTGCTGGGGAAGCTATTTTTGACAAGTGAAAATCACTAGCGACATCAACAGAACTAAAAAAAAAAAAAAGAGCAAGTAAAATGGTATCGACGCAGTGTATAAGCTTTGAGCAAAGGTGTGTTGATGGTCTTCTGCCACCATTGTTTTCTGCCTCCCATCTGACGTTAGGAAGAAGTGGGAAGTTCACCTTCCTGATCGATAGAGAGTACCCTCCCTTTCCATACTCTTTTACTGTGAACTTCATATTGCTATCACATAAATATAATTCCTATAACATCTTGTTCTGTCAGCCGGCAGAGTAGCGTTGTAAAACATTTGTTCAGGGGTGTAAACATACGGCAATTTCAGATGAGTGTCGAAAGAAATATCTGAATGAGAAGTGAGGATTATGGGGGATAGAGGAAGATGTTATGCTGGAGAGCTGGACGGAAAACAATGGATGAAGAAAGGTGGTGTGCTGCATGACTGGGGGCATCAAAGGCAATCTTCTCTTCTCTTTCTCCTCTCCCTCTGCAAGCTAATAGTGCTAAGGTAATGTTTCTCTGCTTGTTGATGTGGGATCGCTGTAAAATACAAGAAGTACTATAGTCAAACAAAGTACGGTATATGACACAGAGACTACCAAGAATGGGAGGATTATAACCAAAGAGGAAAGAGGAGGCAGGATGATATTTATGGTTTCTGCCAAACCCCAGTCTTCCCGCACTTTACCACACACAACCGTCAGTTTTGCCATTCAGGTCCCTGTTTTAGTTGTCTGTATGAACAGGCTGAAGTATATGTTGAAGAGGAAAGAGGGGAAAATTACTGGGGGAACAAGGTGTGAGCAGGCATAGGCACAAGCAGAGGTGAAGGGGACGCTGTAAGATAAATGGTTGCTCAGAAATCACGTTGTGGCAAGGTACTGGATAAGAAAAGAAAGAACGACTAGCAAACGACGGCTGAAGCAGAAGAATCGATGAGGAAAAGCGGTTTGGAGTGGTCGAAGAGAGTTGTGATAAAGATGAATAGGGCAGAGATGAAATGGAACAAAGAAAGAAAACTTAAGCCAGTGAACGTACGTTTCTTATACGAATAAATTAACCATCAGAGTTATAAGGCAAAATATCAACAAAGGGGGTTTTCCGACTGACTCACAGACGTAAATTCTATGCATCAAGCTCATATTAATAAACTTAAAAAGGTCAAAAGATATTTCTCCAGTTCATATACAAGAAATATTTCGTCCGTACAGCGACGGAAAAACAATAGTTTAAACACTCTATCCGACAATGATCCACACAGATGGTTTCACAATGACATGAAAATGCATTAGCAAGGGTAGGGCCTAGATCTCTACCCATTGCAACGCCGTCACTCTGTGTGTACATTAGATTGATAAAATTTCTTTAACCGGCAAGAATAGTTGTTCTGAAGAGAATAAAGTATTTAAGCTTATGAAAAATTCTACCCCCAGGTAATAGCCGGGTCAATGTCAAACAAAACTGCATCATAAGCATTTTTTCTTTCAGGTTCAAAGATTGTCTCAAAAGAACTACAGGTGTCAGTAGTTTGTCAGCACATGTACCGTTCATGTAATGTAGTGTACACTAACAATAATAAGTCCAAGTTAACCCACCCCATCCCGGCAACTTTTTACCTAACCCACCCCCAGAACCCAGCAAATTTTCAACTTGTTTTTTTTTTTCTCAAACCTCCGCTGTTGGTGAGAAACATTGAAAATTCAGCGAGAAAGCGCTCACCTGAAGTAAATAATGCACTAAACAGGTGAGTACCCTCACTTGGCTACTTAAGACGCCGCGCTTCATAAAAGACGCTCCCTATGCGAGGGAAACTTAACAAAAACCACTCAGACTTGGTAATTATTTATTTATTTGGTACGAATTTATATGTAGTACGAGAGTATTTTGGTTTTCACACAATAACATAGGCGATATAAGTGTTGTTCACTCACCAAACACATCAACATACCGCACCTACCTTGGCAAGGTTACCTCCTCATTACGCGTGTTCATTACTAAATCTGGTGCCACGTAATCTTTGTTCTCCACATCGGGAATGGACTGACAGTGAGATTTGTCTTTACTGGACAGGAGAGGAGGACAATAAAAGAGTGAAGACTTCAAAAGAAGTCTTCCAAAATTAAATTTATGCATGTATCCTTCAAACGAAATTCAGTTGATCTGCTCTCGAGAGGTTTGACAGTAAAGAGACTGATCAAGGATGACTTGTGGTGTATAGGTCCTAAAAAACAGTATAGTATTGCTGAGGTTAGTGTTGTAAACTTGGATCCGGTAGTACCTGAGCCAGATGTAATTGACATTCTCCTCAATAAGGCAACTTATTAACACCACTTAATTAGTTGTTAAATTTTTGAATAAGAAAGTGGGGTTTAAGAAGTTTGATCCCATGAAATAATGGCTGTAAAGGATACAAAGGAATTGTTATGGAGAGATTTTTTGACCTTTTATCCCGTGGCATCCCGTCGACGTATGGGTACGTTGCCACGTTTTGTCACGTGACACCCGAGAACGTACTCATATGTTATGCAATTGCAAGGTCCGTCATTTGCACATTTTTCAAGTTTCACAGGTGATTTTTGGGAAGCATATGTGGGAGACCTTCCTCTATCTGTCGTCAGGTGCCTGGCAACGGCCATATGACTACCCAGGGCCACCTGCTTTACCAAACAATTGGGTAAATATTAGTCCGCCCTTCAAATTAACTGAAGTTGATTACACAGGAGCTACAACTGTTACGGGTGAGGAAACTCCCCATAAGGTGTATATATGGTTGTTTACTTGTACCAACACAAGGGCAGTCCATCTAGAAATGGCAGAAGATATGAGTTCAGAGACATTCCTGAACGTATTTAGAAGATCTACTGCTAGAAGGTCTTGTCCTGCCAAATTAAGAAGTGACAATGAAACCAATTTCAATTGAGTAGCACCTTTACTTTTGAATACAATGAATGACCCAAAGGTTAAGTCGGCACTGGGAATCTGAAATTGTACCTGGCAGTTCATAGCCCCAAGAGCACCATGGCAAAACAGATTTGCAAAACGAATGATTGGAATGATAAAGAATTGCCTAAGGAAAACCTTACACAGAACTAAAATCACCAGAGAGGAACTGAGAACGGTGATAACTGGAACTGAGGCTAGGATTAATGACAGACTGTTAACCTATCTGGACGATAATGCATTGCACTTGAAGCACTGACACCGGCTCATATGTTGCATGGCAGGAAACTTCATCTGGTACCTTGTGTGGATATCCAGGAGGAAATAAATGATCCTACTATAGGAAATAATGAAGTAGGACAACATCTGCACGAGGATACCAATGTCTGAAAAGGGTATTGGATATCTGGAATAGACATTGGAGTGAAGAATATCTTTTGAGGGTAAGAGAAAGATTTTATGGCGCCCAGGCTGCCAGCAATAAATCAGTTATAAACACAGGAGATGTGGTCTTAGTAAAAACAGAACAACCAAGATCCCAGTGGCTAAGGTGATTTCCACACATCCATTATCAGAGGGGGTGCTGAAACCTGTAAAAATTAAATGCAGAGGACATCTCAATTTGAAAACTATTGATAAACTGGTGCCCTTTGAGCTAACAGCTACCCCGGAGACAGTGGATGGTGGAGAGCAATTGGGTCAAGAACATGACCTAGAAGGGCCGCAGCACAGGACTCTCGAGATCTGTGGAGACAGCTCCTGGCTAATGGTCACATTACATGATACAGTGTATCATTTTTCGCCCGGCCCTCAAACTGTGGGAAATATTTCCCCCCAGAGCGGTTGCGTTCTTTACTTTTTACAATAGTTGTCGCTGTTAATAGCAAAGGAAAACCAGCAAAACGTTAAGACTAATTCCGTTAATAATTCTTATTATTAATAAATTAAATGCTACTGCATTTAACCCTTGTGAACAACTATACTGTACATACATGGAAATACTTAGGAATTTTCCATTGACCTAACTGCGTCTGTGTAGTAGATGACGTGGTAAAGGATGAAAAGCCTCACAATGAAAAGCAGGTGTCGGTTTAATATATACCTTTATAGATAAAGGGAATATTTGGTTTTAGTTTAATTAAAACTAAGATTAAATTAAGTTAGATTCACCTTATATATTTCACGAAGTAATTTAACTGTATTAAGCCTTGTAATTAATAAATAATTGGCAACTCTTCAATCATATGAGGGGAAAAGATGTAGATATTATATAGGCATTAGCATATATCTCATAACACAATGTACAGGATGTAGTGTCTGATTTCACATGATATCTGTACACAGTCTGTTGTCCCAGACTATCAAGAATCCTAACATATGATGTTTCTCAAAATATCCTCACAGTCCAAACAACCAAGAAACTCATGATGCATTCAAACACGTGGAAGCCCACGGGAGATCGATTAGACACTACTACCTTACCTAAACATCCTTTCCCACCTGTATATAATGGCAGAGAGAAGCCCTTCACATGAGAGAAGGGGATAGAGAATGCCCGAGAGCACAATTAGAGCATAGTAAGGAGAAAGGAGGGACTGGCCGTCACGCTAAGCTCGTTGTAAATCACTATCAAGATAACTGTACAATAAAACTCAGTAACCCAAGAATGCTGTAACTCACCTTCGTTGATAATACGTCTCACGACTTTATTCTGGTTGTATTAAATAACCCATCATCGACTTCCCAAAAGTACCTCTGACCACGCTACCGAGAAAGAGATTCGCCATGTTCACTCACTCCCTTAGCAAACACCGTTCAAGCAGCACTTGTAAATGCACACCTAGAAGGACGCCTGGATGCCCAGGAAATTGATCGAGACCTCACGCCCGTCGTCATCTGTTGTCCGACTCAGTATATAGCTCAGTAACCTTATGAATTTGGCCAAATCGTACGGAACTAACTATTATGAGAGGAGAATATTTACTGGTGCGTTAGAGGATTAATTTCTCTAATTTTCCAACGAAACTTATGCAGATTTACCATCGTTCCAATTTAGATTAACACTCGCTAGAAAGGGGAATGACTCAATTTATGACAGTCTATATCGGTGATACATCTGAGAGTGAGTGTGAGGTATGGGTGGCAGCGAGGGCAGGGATGGTTTCATCAGTGCTTGTAAAGGGCAAATCTTACTTCGCTGTGATGTCATCAATGAGGTTAATGTGGGAAAAGTGGGGGTCGTTCAAGAAAGTGACACGTTTTTGCATATTATTTATGTGAGAGGGTGTGGGAGGTGGTTAATTTCTGGTGATCACCGAATAAATATCGTGCACAGTTTTCTGTCTATATTACTGGTGTTTATTTACTGGCAAAATATTTGTTCCTTCTTTTCGCACGATTGTTAATTACCCAACATACAATATCCTTCATACAAAGCACGAAATCCCAGGCATCCAGTTGTACAATGCATTATTTCAAAACTCACCATAGGAAGGTGCTTTGGACAATTTGGACAGGAGACAGAGGGAACCTATATTTATAAAGAAGATTTATCCAATCATAATCAGGCAAATATTTGTATGTACATGTCAAAAACCCACAACACTATTCTGGATGATGAGACGCATAGAATTGAAGCATTATAGACAACACAAGCACACCCAGTTCCTAGAATTATATTGTAGTCATCCATTTATAACTAAGGCTGTATTATCAATGTATTGTACCAGTTCTTAATATTCTGGTATGCAACCAACATTTGCAATGTAAAAACCTGATAATAAAGTTGAAAGGCAAATTTAATAGTTATACATAGTATACATCTGTGGAAACAGTTTCTAGTTGGCACTTTTTGTAGTGCAGAATCATATAACTTTCAAAGAGGTCAAGCATCTGAGAGATGAGGTACTGTTTGGTGTGCTGCATCAGCTTCTTCCTGAACGGTGTACGCAGGGGATGCGATACTCAGACGTATTATTACTGTAACTGTTTAGCAGTAAACTAACTTTGAATTTAAGTAAAGTGCAGCAACGGGGCCAATTTCTTTTCCCTTGTCAGTTTGGACTGATGTAAATGGTGATCAAAGTTTTCTTTCAAGTAAATGCCTTTACCCTGTAAATTTTTGTTGTGATTTTATTTGTTGGTGGGGGCGCTCACTATCCATTCACTCGATGTAGTGCTGCTCTGGGGTGTCTGCCCTTTCCTCTCCTCCTTCCTTCTTTCCTTCCTTCCTCTTCTTTCTTTACTTCATTCATAACTCGTCCTTCTGCCTACGGGTGACTTTACACTCCGTCTTCCGTCTTTCCTCCATTCTTTCCTCTTCCTTCTACCTATGGTTGACTCTACACTGAGTGACAAGCCAAATCGTTTCCTGTACACCAGGAAACCATTTACTATGCTGGGTGGCAACCATATAACCAAATTATGGCGCCTGGTGGTTTGTTCGGCAATTATGGCACTCCAGTCGGATTGAGCCGATGAAGGTTTATATCCAAGGGATGGTTGAGGTTTATTGCTCACGTTATGCCACTCAGGGATGAGTGATGCTGGTCACTCTCATCTTAGATGTCAGGACCAACTTGCCTAGCTCCGGGCTGCTATGCTCCTCATGGGGCAAAGTAGGATTGGCTGATGGATGGATGGATGATTTTATTGTTTCTTAGCAAAAAAAAAAAAAAAAACTACTACTTTAATTACTAGTGCTTATACATTTTGCTGCGTGGAATCAGCCATACTGAGAGCCAAGAAATATATCTCATAATTTCTTAAGGAATGTTTACCGCTTGTTGAAGAATGGGGTGAAGTTATTACTGCTGCAGTTACTGAATACCAGACGGTGGCCATTGCAGTGACAGAATAAGATGATAACCTCCATGAAGAAGTACCTTAGTCACAGGAAACCAAGAGTGACGTAGGTGTGGTCAAAATACTAGCAATTAGCGTTCAAGCAAAATGCAAAGGAAGGCATTTTACCTGAGTGGAATCAGTCATATCATACATCAGTCTGACATAAATAAATAACCCACTGGAGAGCAGCTTTTCCTCAAAAATAACAATATCCAGATACCAGTTGAGTTTGTGACTGGGCATTTTTGGTGAAAGTATTCCACCATTATTATTTTTGAAAGACTGCAACCCATACCACGTCAAAATTCAGGAAAACTGTTGTGAAAAATAAGTACATGGAAGCATAATGTTACATTCTGTCGTATATCACAATCCCTATAGGGGAAATATTTACCATATAATATAGAGACATCCTTACCTCTACCTACACAAAAGGCATTTTAGCTGGTGTTTTTGTGTCATGCTGAAATTCTAGCGCTGATTTTTGTAGGAAATAATTAAAGCAATGATAATTTTGTGTTGCATACGCTGATAACTAACCCTCCCAGCGCGCAGCAGCTTTGTACTTACTTTTTTTTTTTTTCAAGGCCACTGAAAAGCTGAATGAGGCACCGGTATTTGGGGGGGGGGGGAAGTAGAAGTAAGGATCTGGTGGGTTAAAATTTGGGAAAGGCTGAAAGACCACACGCAGTGCCTTCGTGACCCAGTGAACTTGTGGTGTGGCGCCAGATATTACGAGTATAGATATAAAAGAAAATATGTCACACCTTGCTAGCTCGGCATAGTGTCTCTCCAGGCCATGACTTTGTTTTTCAGGACATAAACCCAAGTAAACATTATAGCCAACACTATTACCTCCACACTTTTTTATGACACCTTACCAACACTCTTTCTCTCCACTCATACAGTCAGGAACAAAGCTTAAACAGTTCTGCTGTGTGTGCTTCACATTTATTCATCTTCATTTTCCTCCCAGATTTATCAAATCAAAACGAATCATCGATGAACAGAGAATAACACCAAACCTCTCTCAAAGGAATATTATTATACGTAAACAGTAAGGCGAATTCTTTTCCCCAACTGTGCCTTTCAGACATACTTGTTTACATTCTTCCATTTCTGTTGATTTCATTCGTATTCCAGTTAGAAGGTTTTTACTGGCTGTTTTGACCCACTTAAATTAAACATGCTTATATTTTAGTCACAAAAATTCATTCTTTCCACTAACCTTTGAAGTAAACTGGAAGTCAGTAGGCTGTCCAGTGGCAGGGGCAGAGCGAGTTAAAGAGGTTTCGGTTGGCAAGTGAGTGTCGGCATGGCAGATTCGAAGCAGCATAGCAAGTTACCACCACGCTGCATTTGGGACGAAGTTTGAGAGGTGACCTCCGTGATTTATAGCACTATAAAACAAGTTATTCACTTATTTTCGATTACAGGGACACATGTTTCAATGCGCTGTGGTATGGACGTAACCAGCAACAGGAAAATCGAAGTGTTAAACGGGGCACTTTATGTTATCTGAGCTTAATAGTAACGTGGGTGACAGCACAACGTTTTTCTTGTACGTTTTGCATTTTGTCACTAAACATGTCACTTATTATTATCACTTATTATTACTAGTCATAATTATACAAGATAATGAAGTATATAACATTTATGGCGAGTTGCCACTATTACTTATGCATCTGCGACGCTGTTGTCATCTTTGGAAGTACTTATCTTTGGTCTTATAAATCTATAGTAACCCATAATATCTTTATAGCAAGTGTCACTTCCACTTTTGCTAATGTGAAGCACACTGCAGTGTCACTAATCAGTGTCTCCCCTCTCACTGTTACTCTAATTGTTTACTTTCTTGCATACTAATTCAGGAAATTTAAACCATCTTTTCTTAAACCTGGAAGCATTCAGAGGTGCTGTCGACACGGAAGCACTCCCATACAAGGGTTGACCTTAAACTCGGTACATCTACACAGTCGTAAGTATCTTCCTCACATTTTTATCATTTTTAAATTGTAGCACTGCATAATTATATCAATTACCATTATCACTCAAAAGATACCTAAGTAACATTTTGACACAGAGTTGCCATGTGTGGGTAAGTGTTGCACTTGAACATCGAGAATAATATCTTTTATATTTATTTTTCTACCACTTATTACTAGTTTTACCAATTTATGTTGATTTTGTCTCTGTGTACTATGCATTTTTTTTTATAACTATAAAAATCTAGAATAACTTCATAATGAGCGTCACTTTCACTTTTGTTAGTGCGTAGTGCTCTGTATTGTTACTCATTGCTTTCTCCTTAGTCACTCTTACGCTAGTTATTTTTTTTTTCCTGTACATATTAAAGCAGGATATTTACACTTATTTACAAACTTTTTTGACTCTCAGAATCGATCAGAGGTGTGGCAGGCACAGCAGCACTCTTCCATACAACAGTCGATCTTGCACGAGCACACATAATCACATGGGCTCCGTTTTATCTTTTTTTTTTTCCTTCCTAACTTCCACCTTCTCCTCCGTGGAGTCCTTGTCGGACTGGTAGATGGCACCACTTGTGTGGATAGGCGTGCTTCATGCCTGGATGGGTGGTGGGGAAAGGGTGGTAGTTTGAAGAAACAGAGCAAAATCCTCACTCCATGATGACCAGTGGATGACTGAGTAGTACAGTAACCAGTGACCAGATTTCTCTAGCGGGAATATGCTAGACAACAGCAGAAATTATGCTAGATTGGCAAAAATAATGCTAAATCTTTTGTTGCTCTTAATACGTTCGGTTTCTGTTATATTTTATGATTAATATAGTATTAATTCTACGTTTTTAACTGTATACAGTATGCACCCTTATAATTATGAAAGAAGAACATTAAAATAAATAATCACTCAGGTTTTAAAAGTTTATTTGACAAATATTTGTGCAACATAAGTTGAAACTCTTCCTAATACAGTAGTTTCAACACTACCTGTAGAAAATAAATGCAAATTTAATGTATTAATGTGTGAATTAAGTTTGAAAGTTGTGGGTTCCTATTTT
>JAGKTI010017473.1:3351-18486 GCA_018397915.1 Birgus latro
TTTATGCCCCCCCCCCCCCCCGGGAACTCCTAGGCTGAGTTTTTGGACGTCATTTTTCTTTCAAATTTTGAAAAAAAGTGTAGTCTGAACTGTGCATGTAGTTTTGTGTTGACAGTTAGAGAAACAAGTATTGGAGAGCATGCTGGCCTACTCTCTGTGTTACTGGAACACTGAAAAAGTTCAGAAATGGGGAATGGTCAGGAACTAGTCCTGAGGGCTGATGAAATGTGAGCTCCAGCTCTCCCTGTTATCAGCTTTCCATTCACCTTGGGAGTACTGCCCTGCTCGACTGGTTAGACGATAAACCAACCCAAGTACTGTTTTGCTATGGGAGTTATTTCTAATCTGAAGATAAACACTGTCAGTGTTGCCGGTAGAGGGCTTAGGAATTATGACTGGATGAAGGCCTACTTTTATATATAAGAGTGCAACGGCCCTCGCTCTGTTATTTCTCTCACTACTGAAAATGATGTAACCTGGTATGCTGTTCTCATAAAAAAAAAAAAAAATCTCGTTGTTCCGTGTTGAGCCACGATTCTGTTACGTCTTTTACGTCTTAATCCTCAACACGAATATAAGCCATTAAATCAGAATATTTATTTCACAAACTACGCACAAGCACGAGCAGAGCCTTAATGTCCTTGCTTCCAGTAGTCTGTCTTCGATTTTTGGCGTATACGTTGACTCTTCTATGGGCCTCGTACGGTGTTTTTTTTTTTCTCTAGAAAAAAACGCATTGCATCATCCAAAAGACGACAGAAACGCGCAGAGCCAACCCGAGTTCAAATTGAGACCATCATGTGCAAACTGAGCTGGCTGTTTATCAAAATGATTTCAGGTGTTGACGAGCTCAATATCCTTCAGCAAACTAAGTGACGATTCGATTATTCAAATTTAAGGCTTTACTACCAAAGATGTTGCATGCAGCAATCCTGGGGTGAATACCTGGAATGAGAATGTTATTAGTCTTTTCCTTGGAATGCTGGATCATCAGCTTGAACTTGTTCAGGAACTCTACACACACACACACACACACACACACACACAGAGGGAGAGAGAGAGTCGGCAGAGGCATCGGTTGAGTATTTCCGCGGAGTGTGACACTGTGGCACTTTATGATGCCTGTGGGAGCAACACCCTCACACACACTATCATAAACCAGCCTTGCCTTCCGATAACCTCAACACTCGATTTCAACCCATACTCACTGTCAGACCGGTGTGCCATAGCTTCCACCAAGCCACCATACTTCTCTTCCCCTGAGCTTGGTTATATACGCTTTTGAATTATGCCGTATTCTCGTCGGCACTGGAGACTTCATAATGCCTCTTTTTCAGCTACTGCTTTTGCATAGTGCATCATGAATTAGGTTATTTTTTTCTTTTACATTACTGACACATCTCATTACAATCTGGGATATAAGTGTTATGCTGCTTCCTCTGCTGCTGCTGCTGCTGCTGCTGCTGCTGTTTCTGGTGCTGGTGCTACTGTTACTGATGGCACACTTTACATACAGGTCCCCAGATACACTACGGGTGGACAGGAACAACAGGGAAACAAACTGAGCTCGGGAATCCAACGGAGATCAGACTCGGTATTTTTCGAATTTTTAGCCACTGCACCACCAGCTCCTCTTGCCATAGCTCGCTCTTTCCCTTTTCACTTCTTTGTTCTTCCTTCAGGCAATATACACTATAAAATACTTTGCCTACCCTACTCCTCTCAAACGTAACACTTAATTTTCATCTACTGTTGCGAGGTTTTGGAATTTCTTCATTGTGTCTAAATTTCACTTTGCCGGATTTCGTTTTAATGGAGGAATTGTTTCCACACACCGAAACTGTGTTCGTACTGATGATACGACAGCTCCGGACGGACATGCTCCCTCTTGAGGCCTCTTCACAATAATAACAGTTTCCGTGCATGGGTAAAATATTTCAACTCATATAAAGACCTGTCCAGTAGGAAGACTACTGAAAGAGTCAGTGGCCATTCTTTCGACGAATCGTAGCAATTATTTTCGGGTTACTCTTAAATGAATGGTATTTTTTTCCCAAAATATTCTTGCAACGAGTTGTAACATTTTTCTGACTGTTCTTCCAACAATTCAGAAGTTCCACTGCCTTATTAAAAGATTGTATGTTTTAATTTTAATATGATGTTCGTCAACGGAAAAGTATATTTTTCATCCAAAAACCAGCCTCGATATTATTGTCTGACTACCTTAACCTAGCAGAAATAGAATAGTCTATCTCAATTTATTTAACTTAATTCAGTGGCAGACTAAGACAGTGCTACAGCTCCATATCCTTAGCGTAGTACAACTCCGCGACTTGCATTATATTCTACTGTCAACCTCATGTTACGTTCATTCGAGACAGCACCTGCTTTTATATGTTGAAGAATGTGTGTCTGTATAGAGACCCTAGTTAAAAGCTGTCTGGGCTTACTCAGCTGACCATAGTTATTCAATTCTGACGCCTTTATTAGTGCAGAAACAGTCAAGACTATTCCATGCACCACCTGGAGCTTTACCTTCCACTTTGCTTGCCTATATTATCCGCTGTCCCAACCATCTGACTTAATAACACACTTTAGAAAAAAAATGAAAAGCATAATTGCAGTTGGATGATGATGATGATAAGATTTGCCACACGGGTGTGACACGGGCATATGCGTATTGCAGTTGGAGCGCTGATTTTACTAAATATCTTTAATGATACTGTGTTTTGATTCTGAATAAGACAAGTATGGTAACATTAAACCAAACTTCTTTTTACGACCATTCTTTTTACGATCACATTGCATTTATATTACTTTTTTTTTGTTCACATATACTCTTTTGCTACAACAGTTACCATCGCACCAAGAAATTTCCCCAAATCACCGAAAAGCGTCCCACTGAGCCCCGAGTGCAAGGCGATAGGCTTTTGTCTCATTCATGGGCAGATCTCAGAGAAAAGTGTCGAGCGCAGCCATTGCCAGCGCAAACACTACCTACACAACCCACCTAGTGCGTCCGTGCAGCTCGGAACCTCGTACGCGTTTGTGGCCAGAGCCGGATCGCTGCCTGCGTTTATTGTGACGTGTAGTGTTATGAACAAACAAAATGAGGGTGAACAGCAGTAGCATTGTGCTCCGTTGTGACACTGTAGTGTTGTGAGCAAATGCAGTGATTGTGAGCAGCAATGACATTGTGCTACACAGTGACCACCTGTCCCTAAGGGATGGAGTTGAAAGCTAATGACGACTCGAACTGGACCAGACCAAATCTGGTGAGTGTAATACCAAATATTCGTCTAGTACTCATCTGCGCTTACTGTATATTTTTCCCATACATTTATAATACATACATTTTCGATGTTGTCTTATAAAACTACCTTGTGGAGGGACTTGGAGGGAGGAGGTGATCTGCTTACTTAGGCCCCATTGTTTGACAAGGTCTGGGAACGTATCTCAACAGAACTTATAATGAACTCGATCCACAATCGCACGTTATCCAATGGGTTCTCCATGCAACTTTCCCGATCGTTAATCGGGGTTAACCCTCAGTTTTATGTAAGACTGAAGTATATACTGTATATATTAGTTCATTAAAACGATACTGTGACTTGATTATCAGTGTGTAACACAAGTATCGCTCTGATAATTAAGTTTCTCTTCAGAGTAAATTTTGGTGCATCCTTGAGGATGGCAGAGAGCTGGAGAGATATCAGATCACGAGGAAGGAGCAAGAGGGATCACTGGCAACACAAGAATCGACACTATATCTATCTATCTATCTAATGCCACACGCCTTAATCCCGTAAGGGGTGTCCACAAACAAATCGCCTCCATGTCACCCTGTCCCCTGCCATTTCATTGCCCTGCTTCCAGCTCACACACCCCTCTCTCATATACCTCTCCACTCCATGCCTCTATCTCATCCTTGGCCCCCTCCACCCTCTCCCCCCATCCACCTCACTCACATACACTCTCCTCGTCAGTCTCTCAGTCTCCATCCTCTCCACATGGCCAAACCACCTCAATGTGTTTCTATTAACGCTTTTTATCACATCCACAACCACACCACAACGCTCCTTCACTTCCTCATTTGCCAGTCTGTCTCTCCATGTGACTCCACAGGCTCCTCTCAAATAACTCATTTACACTGCTCCCACTCTCTACTTCTGTCCCTCCAACAAGGTCCAAGCTTCACTTCCATACGTTAGAGTTGGTATCACAATACTGTCATGTAGCAGCTTTTTCACTTCCATGCTGACTTCCCTGTTTCTTATCACTGCTTTCAAGGAACCAGGAACCTTTCTTCCTTTCTGTACCCTTTCAAGCACTTCACCCTCTAAACTTCCATCCTTACTCATCTACTACCCAAGTACTTAAATGCACTCACATTTTCCATTTCTTCCTCATTCAACCTCACTGTACATTCACTGACTTCACTTCTCTCGAAGACCATAACTTTACTCTTTCCTACATTCACCTTTAGATCCCGTTTCTTGCACACTCTCCCAGACTCATCCACCAAACCTTGCAGCTCCCCTTCGTCTTCACTTAACAACACAGTATCATCTGCAAACACCAGTACAGGGAGTTTCCAAACACTGCCCTCTCTCACTAGAGCCGCTCCAACATCCACTGCCCTACTTGTATCTCTTTTATTACCCCATCCATATACAAATTGAACAACCATGGAGATATGAGACATCCTTGTTTCAATCCAACCTTCAAATAGAAAAATTCACTCAGTTCACTATCCACATGCACTGCAGCCTTAGCACCCTCATGCATACTCTTCATGGCCTTCAAACTTCCCATCTACTCCATATATTCTTAATACTTTCCACAATCCTTTTCTATCCACCCTGTTATATGCTTTCTCCAAAGCCATGAAGGCTGCATACAACTTCTTTCCCTTCTCTAGAAACTTTTCCACTATAGATCTAAGAATGAATATCTGATCTACACAACCTCTTCCCTTCCTAAAACCTCCCTGTTCTTCTCCAACTAATTCCTCTGTTATTTCCATAACTCGGTCAATAAGTATCCATATACTTTTCCTATTACACTAAGATGATTACCACACACTTCTTTTTCCCCTTTTCCTTTGTACAGGGGAATAATTATACCTGACTTCCTATCCTCCGGGACTCTACCTTCCTTCCAGGCCAATCTGCACATCTTGCACATCCATTCTACTGCTATCTCTCCCCCATGCTTCAGCATTTCACCACACACTCCATGAATTCCTGGGGCTTTCCCCATTTTAACTTTCTTCATTGCTTCCACAACTTCCATCCTACTGATTTCTATTATATCTGTTTATTAATTAACACACTGATTTACTTTCAGGTCAGTTTGCTGTTTATTAACATAGTGCAGGTCTCAGGTCATATCCTGGTCAGCGGTATGATAAAAAGGCGTCATCATAATTATATTGTATTGCCCAGATTCACACAGATCACCAAAACGTTGTTGTGCTGTTATTCCTTCTGCTATAAAACTTAAATTTGATTGTGCCAATTTTGCTATTCTGAAGTTTCACATGTGTAAACCTATGTATGTAATGAGTTCAGACCGTAGCTAGAGCGGATAACATATGTAACGAGGGTGGAGAAAAAAGTTCCACGTGGTGTTTGGTGGTACTGAGTGACAGGCGTAGTGGTGATGGTAGTGGTGGCAGAGGCAATGGTGGTGGTGATGGTGATGCTGGTAGTGGTGGTGGTGGTACCGTGGTTGTAAAGGTAGCTAGTGGTGACAGAGAGTAGTGGTGGTGGTGGTTGTGGTGGTGATGGTGGTGGTGCTGGTATAGGCAGCCCTGAAACACCAATACCCCTTGATTGGTTATCGGGAAAAGGCATATGTCTGTTACGTATTTCAGGAATATACGATCAGGCAATTGGTCGTATCAACCTGCAAGTAAGAGTGAAGTACTGTACTTGAATTAGAATTCATGAGCTTAGGAAAGAAGATCTTTGTGAGTACAGTATTACCATTGATTCTGAAGGTCTTAGGTGAAGTAACTAGTTTTTTTGGTCTGTTAACTTAGTGGCAAAGGAAGATTTTTAGCTGTTGTACTAAAGAGCTTTGGAAGATTTGGACTTCGTTTTTAGATCATAGCTCTCACTTTCATGGACTCATTTGACCAATATTTTCCTGGTCTTAGTAGGATCATAGGTTTTGTTAGGATTATTTCATATTCTTTCTATTTAGAAGAAAGATCTTGACTTCAGTATTCTCATGATATTAAGAAAAGGTTAGCAGGTATCCAAGAGGGTTTATGAGGCTACATAGCACAATTTCTTTAGCTTTCATTATCTTTTATTTCTATATCCGATTCTAAAACATCCTTTATCATCTTTCAGGTAATTGATGTTTCTTTTAATGGAGTTGCTACTCATGTAAGTACAAAATGAGTGAATGCCTTATCCCCGCAAGCGAATGTGCAGCTCATCTTCTAAGAAAATAGAAAATTTAGTTAGGTACAAGTATCTACCCTAGACATTTGTTTGTCTTTTTAGTTAGTTATTTTCCTGGAAGGGGCACTACAGTGGAGGGAGTAGAAGTTACTGTTCTGGAGGGAGGTTAAAAGAGTAAGTCGGGGTGATATAAAGGGTAGCAAAATAGTGAAATATAAAGATGGCGGATTGCTGGTGGAAAAGTAAAAAAATAAGTGAGTAGATGGAGAGAAAACTTTAAAGAATTGTTAGACATAAAGAATGGAAGCAAAGCGAGTATAAGTGACTGGGGAATGGCTGGAAGAAGGAGGGAAATGAGACAGGAGGAAGAGATCAGTAGGATGGAAGTTGTGGAAGCAATGAAGAAAGTCAAAATGGGGAAAGCCCCGAGAATCCATGGTAGTGTGTAGTGAAATGCTAAAGCACGAGGAAGAGATGGTTACGAGCGAGGGCGAAGCCCTTGCGAGTCTCTCATCAAGTAGTGGCATTTTCTCACATATGAGGGGCCCAACCCGGCCGGGCCCGACATGGCACGACCGTAACGCTATTGAGAAGCTTATATCTCAGCAACCACAAGGCCGAGCACTGCGTGGTTTGCATCATATGGTTGCCCAATTCTTTAAAATTTGTTTTAGAAAGGTTTCATCTCAGCCCGGCCGTGCACGTGGCAGATGACACACGCCAAGCGCAGCATGTCGAAAATCTTCTAAAAAGGGCCACAGGCCAGACAATTTGCCGTAAAGGCATGAAATTTGGTAGGCAGATAGCCATCAATAAACTCTAGGCATCCACGGGGTGTAAGGCGACATTTCAGTGCTTTCGGATTTCAGTGGCCTAGCTCGTACCTCGCCGACAAAGGTGTTTTACTTGTAGTAGAATGGTTATGGAAGATGTGCTGATTGGTCTAAGAGGAAGATTGAGTCCTAGAGGATTGCACGTCAGGTATAATTATTCCCGTGTACAAAAGGAAAGGGGAACGAGAAGTGTGTGTTAAGTGTAATAAGAAAAGTACATGGCAGGATACTTACTGACTGAGTTAGGGAAATAACGGAGGAATTAGTTGGAGAAGAACGGGAGGGTTTCAAAAAGAAAGAAGGTTTTGTAGACCAGATATTCATAGTATGGTGTTTAATGGACAGGTTTCTAGAGAAAGAAAAGAAATTGCATACTGCCTTCATAGATTACGAGAAATTATATGACAGAGTGGATAGACAAGGAATGTGAGCGATATTAAGAATATATGGCGTATACAGTATGAAAATCTTGTAAATGCCGTGAAGGGTATATATGAGGGTGCTGAGGCTGCAGTGCTTGTGTATGGTGAACTGAGTGAGTTTATCTATTTGAATGTTGGATTGAAACAGGGATTTGTCATGTATCCATGGTTGTTCAGTCTGTATATGGATGGAGTAAGAGATACAAGGTAGGGCAGTGAATGTTGGAGTGGCCCTATTGAGAGAGAGCAGCCTTTGGACACTTCCTGTTCTGTTGTTTGCAGATGATACTGTATTGTTAAGAGAAGACGCAGGGGAACTGCAAGGCTCGGTAGATGAGTTTGGGAGATTATGTAAAAAACTGTATCCACAGGAGAATGTAGGGAAGTGGAAGGCTGTGGTCTTCGGGAGAAATGAAGTTACTGAATGCACAGTAAGGCTGGATAGCAAAGTAATAGAAATTGTGGGTGCATTTGAGTACTTGGGTAATGTGATGAGTAAGAATGGAAGTTTGGAGGATGAAGTGCTTGAAAGGGTACAACTGGGAAGAAAGGTTGCTGGTTCATTGAAAGCAGTGATAAGGAATAGGGGAAGTAAACTTGGAAATAAAAAAGTCGCCGCATGATAATACTGTGATCCCCACTCAAACATTGGGAAGCAAAGCCTGGACCTTGTCAGACGAACACAAGCCAAGACAACTCTAATTCTCAACAGTTTTTCCGGAAACAATTTTTTATAAGGCAGATTAGCATAACAGCCGGCTGCACAAAAGTACCGGTCTAAGGATGCATGAGTAGCGCAGGAGTATTTTCCGATGATTGCTGAGAGCATCCAGGTTTTGCCTTTTTAAAACAAATAATACCTTCTATTTGACTTTTTTTTTTTGGGGGGGGGGGATTTTTTGACTGAATCCGAGAGCAGATCCCACAAGCTGATTAACCCATTATTAACCTGCTAGGTCCCAAGCCCTAGACCTAAAATTAACACAAGAGGAGTATTGGTTTTAGGAAATGTGAGGCAGTATTTTTGGTGCAGTCTAATAATTTCTTTTTAGTATTTTCAGGTCAGGAAATCAGAGGAAGATGATAGCCACATGAGACAATATTCAGCACTGCCTGACTCTCGCTCGCTCCCTTGAACACGCTCCACACTTTCAGTGTGGATGTCTATTACATGTTTTATTTATTTATTTTTATTATTTATACTGTATTGCCTTTTCAGCAACATGTGGCGAGTTTTGCGAACGTACTTAAGTACCACCTGTTACTTTTACATAAGCTTATCAGCGATTTGGTATGGTCGCTGTAGCTTTTATATTTCTGAGATAACTAAGTTTTGGTATTGTGCGTTCCTGTCAGCTGTATAAAGAGTATGCCCCTGCCCTGTGACTAACTACTGAACACTCAGCCACATATAACATTATTTTTGTTCACTTTGCCCACTCAAACAGTAGTCCTTTTGTTTATAAGGTAAAATAAGAATTTCCAAGGCTTGAATGACGCGAGTGACTCTCGGGCCTATTTAGTAAAGCATTCTGTTCATAGTGTTGTTTTCTCTTGCTTTTGACTTGAATACAACTCTCAGTCTTTTTCAGGAGGAGCTTTGATCGTGGGCTCGGGAGACAGGGTACAGCCCTTGAACCCTAGTTCCGACCGGGCGCACAAAACTATCCCGTTATCAAAATAAAGAAAGGAGATTTGTAAGTGCTTACTTACAAATAATGCTAGGCTGAAGACACCATAGGAATTCCACTTGAGGGTTTCGGGAGGGTGCCAGCTTCACCCTCGACCCCATAAGATAGCATCCAGTTCTCTAGATAAAGGAATTAAAGTTTGTGTGTATAACACAGGCCCACAAACACCAGAGAAACTAAGCGTGGATGTTGAGGGAGAGGACGCAGTGCCCATCCCCGACTCACCGAGAAAATAATTATCCGTTACTTAGTAAAGCCGAGCAACGACGGGTTGCAGTGCTGCTGGAGAATGAAGAAAATACAAACATATACTTCTGTAAAAAAAAAAAAAAAAAAAAAAAAAAAATTTTTTATAAAAAAAACAAAATTTTCCTTCACGCGCGATGTTGATGATGGTGACACACACTTGGATCGAGAAAAATACAGATAAAAAAGCATTCTCTGTGTAAAAGTACTAGGCAGATGCGGGACCATGAGGACCGTAATATGGGGCGTTGCTATAATCTATGTGAATGGAGCAAGGTGCATTTGGAAATACGTAAATTGTAGATGGCATAATTGGACGATCTAAAAGATGACACCTCAAAAAATAAATTAAGATTCTGGTATAAACAGAATTTTCAATTCATCTGACACAGCCAGGAGATGGAAGATGTGGAGTCAATATTAGAACTCTCGGATTCTCATTAGCAAGTTCACCACGCACCTGCCTAATTAATTAATGGCCGCTGTAAGGTGTGTCAGGGGAGGAGGAGATTTTGTTCTAGCTGTCTCCAGACAATTTTGTGTGTGTGTGTGTGTGTGTGTGTGTGTGTGTGTGTGAGGAGGGAGAGGGGGGGGAAGAATGATCAGGGGAAGGTCCGTGCCAAGGGATGCGTTCCTGTCAATTACCTGCCTTATCGTGTATCACCTCCCTCTCCTGCACTGTCGGGTCGAGGAAGGAACACAATTATTCTGCCACTGGACTATACTCATTTTACTCTAAGGTGGCCTAAATTTCCCATGTCTCCATCTTAAATGCTAAGTTGTAACAATATAATAATATTAGAATATACTGCTAGTCACGAAGAAGTTCATGAGAGTGTTCTAGAGCCGTGGCAATGTCTTCTCTGCCGCTGAGTTTTTTTTTTTTTTTTTTATGCGAGGAAGAAGGAACCAAAGGCTGTGCCCGCAAAACAGTTCCTTCCAAGAAAAAAAAAATACAAAAGAAAGCCAAATTCAAGATCGATTCATTCTGAGATGCCTGGACACACTGCGTCTGAAAGACTGGAGATCACAGGAAATACGAAATACAGACAGAGAAAGACAGTTCCAGAGTTGACCTGTTGCATAAATGAAAGACTGGGAGTAACGGTTAACTCATGCATTAGAGAGTTGGACAGAAAAGGGATGAGAGTTTGTTGTAGCACCCGTCGTAGGGGTGGAGGGATGCAAGCAGGCAGTTCAGAGGAGCAGTGATCATTGAAATAGCGACAGAAATGAGATAAAGATGCAACAGTGCGGCGAAGAGACAGAGGTTCAAGGGAACCAGTAAGAAGAGGTGAGTTGATGAGACGAATAGCCTTTGACTCCAAATTATTGAGAAGAGCTGTATGTGGGGAGCCTCGCCACACAGAGTTGTACTCTAAACAGGGGCGAGTAAAACCCGAGTATAAAGCCAACAACTGTGCAGGGGTAAGGAAAGCATGGAGTCGGCTAAGCACACCCAATCTTTTGGATGCAGATTTTACAAGAGATGCAATATGATCTTTCCAAGATAGGTCCCGTGTGAATGAAACCCCAAGCATGTTCAAGGATGATGCAGGATTGAGCTGGATATTATTAAATGTTAGTGGGTACTCCTGTGGAAGATTTTGATGGGTTGATAGGCGTAAAAACTGAGTCTTTGATGCATTGAAAACAACAAGATTATTTTTACCCCAGTCACAGGTACGAGCCAGGTCAAACATTAGGTGTGCCATAGCCTCATCTCATGTTTGTTGAAGTAACTGCTGAGATGGACGATGCAGAAATTGAATGAAAAGGTGAAGGGTGGAATCATCAGCGGACGAGTGGATAGGGTTAGATGTACATCTCAGATCATTGATGAATAAAAGGAAGAGAGTTGGTGATAGGACAGAGCCATGAGGAACACCACTGTTGATAGATCTAGGAGACAAACGATGGACGTCTACAACAGCAGCTATAGAATGACCAGAAAGGAAGCTAGAGATGAAGGCACAGATAGAAGGGTAGAAACCGTAAGAGGGCAGTTTGGAATTTAAAGATTTATGCCAGACTCGATCGAAAGTCCTTGAGATGTCAAGTGCAATGGCAAAGCTTTCGCAAAAGTCCCTAAAAGAGGATGACCAGAAATCTGAAAGGTAGGTGAGAAGTCGCCAGTGGAGCGTCCCAGACGGAACCCATACTGACGATCAGAAAGAAGGTTGTGATAGGAAAGAAGCATTAATATTTTTCTGTTAAGAATAGACTCAGAAACTTTTGAGGCACAGGATGTTAAAGCAATTGAACGGTAGTTCGAAGGTTGGGAATGGTCACCCTTCTTTGGGACTGGCTGAATAAAAGCAAACTTCTAGCAAGAAGGAAAGGTCCAAGTTGAAAGACAAAGGCGAAAGAGTTTACCTAGGTAGGATGTAAGCACAGAAGCACAGTTCTTGAGGACAACAGGAGGGACTCCATCAGGCTCATATGCCTTGTTAGTACTGAGGCCAGTGATGGCAGGAAATACATCAGCTGAAGAAATTTTAGTATCAGCCATGAGGAAGTCAGAGGGGGGAAGTGAGGAGGAGAAAGTCTGACCAAAGAGATCTGCTTTATCAGTAAAAGAAATAGCTACAGAGCCATCAGAGTAGAAAAGAGGAGGGAAGGATGATGAGGTAAAGTTGATAGAAAGGTTTTTGACAAGGTGCCAGCAGGAGCCGGAAGAATTCGAGTTGGAGACATGACAGTATTTAGTGATGATGAAATTATTTTTAACAGAGCGAAGAACAGACTTAGCACGATCTCGAGCAGAAACATAAAACGATGTGATTCAGAGGTGTGTTGGATCTGATACTTTTTATAGGCCCTCTCATTGTTGCGGACAGCATTAGTACATGCGTGATTAAACCAAGGCGTTCTTGCATTAGTCAAAGGATATGAAAATGGAATGTACAGTATGCTTCCTTGCCCAAGAAAATAACCTCTGTAATGCGCAAAGCACACTTAGATGGCTCCCGGCCATGGAAGCAATAATCATTCCAGGGAAAATCAAAGAAGTACTGCCTGAGGGCCTCCCAATCTGCAGCTCCAAAGTGCCACAGATGATGTTTCTTTGGAGGGTTCACAGGCCATACCGGAGCGAGAGGACATGTTAAGGTAATAAGGTTATGATCGGAGGAGACCAACGAAGAGAAAAGATTAACCATGTAAGCAGAAGGATTAGTTGTAAAGAAGAGGTCATGTATGTTGGAGCTCTCTCCAAGGCGGTCATGGATACGTGTAGGGTGCTGTACAAGCTGCTCTAGGTCATTAAGGATAGAAAAGATGTAGGCTTGTTCACCAGGTGGATCAGTGAAAGGAGAGGAGAGCCAGAGGTGGTGGCGAACACTGAAATCTAGTATGGAGATTTCAGAGAAAGGAGAAATGGGTAGAATATGTTCCATCGTAGAAGTAAGATAGTCGAAGAATTTTTGATAGTGAGTAGAAATAGGAGATAAGTAAATAGCGCAGATATATTTATTCAGAGAATGACAAGAGAGCCGAAGCCAGAGAGTAGAGAATTCAGAAAAATCCAGTTCAGGAACACGAGACTAAGATAGGTCGTTGCGTACATATACACAACTGCCACCTTTGGCTTTGAGATGAGTATAGAGAAAGTAGGAGGATACAGAAAAGGGTCTGCTATCAGTTGCCTCAGACAGCTGAGTCTCGGTAAGGAAGAGAAGGTGAGGTTTAGAGGAGGAGAAGTCATGTTCAACAGAGATAATGTTAGAGGAAAGGCTGCGAATGTTGAAGAATTGAAGAAGAAGAGAGTCAGACAGTGGTTCCAGGCAGCTCATAGAGTCGTCACCGGGATAGTGGCTACACGAAGCAGACTGCAATGAGACGAAAATCTAGGCCAGGCTACAATAAAAGGTGCACAGTGACCCGTCCCCACCCAGTGTTTGTCCCAAGGGTGTGGGCGTGATGTTTTTAAGAGTATATTGTGAGAATA
Organism: Birgus latro; assembly: GCA_018397915.1. Taxonomy (NCBI): domain Eukaryota; kingdom Metazoa; phylum Arthropoda; class Malacostraca; order Decapoda; family Coenobitidae; genus Birgus; species Birgus latro. The sequence goes on from JAGKTI010017473.1 coordinate 16,909, forward strand.
ATATGTGTAAAGTGTCTTGGAGTGGCTGTGCTTGTGAGAGCATGTATAGCATCGATGAAAATTCGCCTGGTTGGAAACATGTTAGAACACGTCTGAAGATAAACTACTTCATTCTCTTAATCCCTTTCTCTATTTTTTATTTTCTTAATTTTGCTATATGTAGACTTATGTGCTGAATTTAGGGGATACTTACTCCAACTGGAAGGGTTAAATACCTGTACTGCCTTCATTAGCTTATTAATTACTGCAGCATCCTCGTAAACTGAATAAAATCGGCTGGTATCAGCAAAAATAAAACAGAAAATGCGTCACTAGACAGAAGGCATTAACCCGGGGAGTCCCGACAACGTATGGGTGCGTCACAACGTACCCATACGTCGCGCAATTGCAAGGTCAGTCATTTGCACATTTTTCAAGTATCTACCTACTTTCAAGCGGGGGATATTGCCTGGGCCCACCTAACCCCCCTCCCCCCTCCCCCCACTCTCGGCAATTCACATGTCAGCAGTGAACTGGTCAGTAAAGATATGTAGCGCCACCATCTCTCCAATGACAAAATTCACGGTGAAAGTGATTCCTGGGGTGGAGGACAAAGAAATAAAGAAGCTAGAGGAAGAATCAAACAGAAATGATGAGGTGGTAATGTCGTAAAGGAAGGTGCCATATGTGGATGTGTTTGGTGACTGAACAATGCTTATATTGCCTATATAAATGTGTGAAAACCAATATAGTCTTACAGTACACATAAATTCGTACCAAATAAATAAATAAATACGTAATTTAAAGTGGCTTGAATTAGTTAACCCTCCCATAGCTCGTTTTCTTTGAAGCCAGGTACCCTGAGAGAGAACGAAAAGGTTAGGCTGACTGTCACCTGAAGCAACATTTATAAGCTCATGAGGGCGATTTCTCTATGAATTTTTGATGTTTCTCAACAAAAGCAGATGTTTGAGCCAAAAAATAAATAAATAAAATAAAAAATCCGAAATTGCTCGGGATTAGGGGGTATCGGAGGTGGGAAATCGGTCGGGACGTGACGGGCTAACGTGTGGTGTCTTGTCAAGAAACCGTCGCATTAACTTTGTGAAAATTGACGTGATCACTGTTTTAGACATGAAGAGTGAGGTGGCTCACGGTCGCTTAGCTCCTAAGCAAAATATAATTACTAGAGGCAGTATGAACATAAACTATAATAAAAGAAAACGTCGTATTGATGCCTAGTTCTCCATTTCCGCAATATCATGAAAAAAAAAAAACGTATATAATCGGACCTTAGTGTGGTATTACATAAATGTACATTTTGACCCCAATGAATGCATATAGTAAAGGGAGATATCTCAAAGTGAAGGGGTTATGGTTGATGTATCTACCTCCTCAAGTTTAAAACTGTCCCTTATCTTAATAAAATCATGTGGAGTGAGCAAGGATATAAGAAACACCTTTATGCTGACCCGGTCAGAGAAAACTGTACGTAACAGCTCCAGAAAAAAAAATATCCGTAGTTCAATAAAATAACCAAAAGAGAGCAAAAAATCATGTGAAAAATAAAATAACAGCACACTCCTTCGCTCCTCTAGA
>JAGKTI010017474.1:0-18484 GCA_018397915.1 Birgus latro
AGCGTGTAGCATTTTATGACCGGATGCCCTTCCTGATGTCTACCCAAGGGTCATTGGTAGACATCAGGAAGGGCATCCGGTCATAAAATGCTACACGCTCCAATCCAAAAAGGCCGACGCATGCAAGCATGTTGCAGCCTTCAAAAAAAACGAAACGAAACGAAAGATTGCCACTAAGTCTCTTGAAAGTCCTCATTACAAATCAAGCAAGATCTTGAGCTAAACACCATGTGGCTAATGGCCGCCCAGCATCACGCATCTTTCGTCATGAGTCACTTTCGGCGCTCATTTAAAAAAAAAAAAAAAAAAAAAAAAAAAGTGCAGTGTGAAAGTTTTTGAAAGCCATTAGTATTAAGTTTTTATGCTTTTACAATACGTGCATATTATGGTATTATTAACCCTGAACTTACTATCTCTAATTGGATTTACCTGCCTACAACTGCTGTTTTCAACACTAAGCATTACTGGTGAGTTAAACAACCCATAACATCTCTTAATTTACTAATGACAGTTCGTGTCTTCAGTAACATAGTAAGTAAAAAATTTGTGTAATACATAATGTTAACATGTGCCATATTGTATTATGAATGAATGAAAATGGATCCATTAGGGAAAATATCAGTTTAAACATGAAATTAAGTGTCTTAGGGGGTCCCACCCAAAAATCCGAAAAATCTGATAATCCGAATGATTCTCGATCCACTGCCATTCAGATNGTGCCATATTGTATTATGAATGAATGAAAATGGATCCATTAGGGAAAATATCAGTTTAAACATGAAATTAAGTGTCTTAGGGGGTCCCACCCAAAAATCCGAAAAATCTGATAATCCGAATGATTCTCGATCCACTGCCATTTGGATTAATTGACTTTTACTGTGTGTATATATATACAGTATATATATATATATATATATATATATATATATATATATCAGAAGAATTTGTAATGAAAATGAGTAAGTCATATTATGTTTCAGTTTCTAAAAGTCTGTACCATACTGTAAGAAATATTTAGCCTATGCAAAAATGCTCTATAGTCCTTTCAGCCCAGGGATGTCTTTTTCATGTTCTTTTTGTCATCTCTGTATCATTTTATTCAGCTAAGGGCACACTTTTTGAACTGGAGCAGTCAGATATAATCATGCCGAGTAAAATTATCTGCTAGCAGCAACAATATACTAAACAGGACATCATCCAGTTCAAGGGGCTAAGTAATTATTTCCCACAACATGAACAATGACATAGGAATGGTGGGCTTGTCTCTCAGTTCACCAGATCAGCTCATGGTGGTGGACGGCTCATAACGAATAAGCCCCTTTTTCATCATGCAGCCTCCTCTTGTCCATGGCCCGCTGGTACCCAGTCTTATCTTTGAGCTTGTGGATGATGTGGACGCAGAGGACAATACACATGAGCTGGAGGCCACCCAGTGCTGCTAGGATTGAGCACCAAACAGCCTTATTGTCATCCAGCCAGAATTTGAGCGGCGCGCCACATCCACTCTTTGGAAAATTAAAACACTGCATTGGTGGAGCTACATGGCAGCTGTAGCTTAACTAACTTCCTTTTGGCTGAGACTGACCACTAAATGATTTCTGTTGTTCATTACAAAGCTACTTTTCCATAGTTGATAAAGACACAATACTACTTAACCCTATCAATCTGATGACATATTTTTAGTTTATTCTTCTAACAACAAAATGATTATATTCAGTTCAGAGAGGACATCGTACAGTGAAGGGGCTAATGAAAGCTGCTCTTGTATTGAACTCCTCAAGTTTGAAAAGCCTCTCCTGCACTGAATAAAACCATCTTGTGATAGAAAAAACAGGATATAAAACATGCTCCTGAAATGAAGTGGTTAAGCTAAGACTGACTACAAAATCATACAAACTAAATTTTCTAGTTAGTAAAGTATAGTACACTGTTATGGTTACAATGACAAATAAAACTCTGTCAACACAACTAATACTGCTATTACTGGTGAACTACTGTGGAATAAACTATATTAAATAACTATGTCTATCAAACTGATAATACTAATGTACCTGTACTGTACTGTACACTACTGTGCAGTATTATACCCATAAAAAAAAAAAAAATCAGTGGATTGCTTTTACGGAACATAAAGTCTAAATACATGAGGTAAGATACAATAAAAGTACAAAACTACAAGAAAGTACTAAATCTGAGAAATCCAATGTAATGTGGAGGGTTGAAGTGTTGTTGAAAAGGAACAAAGGGCTGGGAGGGTGTTTCTATGGCAGTGAGGGAGTTAGTTTAGGGAGATTTCAATATCCCCAACTTTTTTTTTTTTTTTTTTTTTTTTTAGGGGCACCAGTAGGTGGGGGCACCCACCATCACCCATTTAAAGAGGTGCTACTTTCAGGTGACTGCACAGACTGACAAACCCAATGGTTTTCTGTAACACAGGTGACCATGAACTGTATTACAATGGTGGGTGATCATGGTAGTTCAGCAGCCTAGAGGTGGATGGGGCTTACTGGTTGCATACAGCACTGCTTAAGGATGGGCTACTGGTCACTCTACCCATAAATTTCTGGGATGAATAACCTAGCCCTGGCCCCGTATGTTTTTAGTTTTCAATCATAATGATTCCAATATGCATGCTGTCTTGGTAGCCAAATGGTGGCTCTACATGCTGCTCATATCTCTAACACCCACTCTATTCAGTCCCTTATCTTTGAGGTCACACTGTAGACCTCATCTCAAGTCCTTTTTTATCTGCCTCTTGCAACTCCACGCTTAATGTTCACACCTCTCGTCCTCCACACCAAGTTGTCATCCTCCATGTGCCCAAACTATCTCAATCAACTCCTTCTCATCACATTATCCATTCCAGTTCCATCCATCCTCTTAACTCTTCATTTGCAATCCTAACCTCCCTGTTCTGTCATTCAAGGATGCATTATACATGCATTTGATCATTTTCAACTCTGCGCATTTGGGCCTACAGATATTCATCTCCTTTACTTTTGATTGGGGCAACAGAGAACTGGAAGAAGGGTGGATGACTTTTTTCTCTTTAATACTGATTTCATAACTTTTTGTCAAGACTTACTTCTGAAGCACTAAACTGCAAGGGGAGTTATATTTTGTTAAGACTACGAATTAGACAAACTGTATGGAAACATGGTAAGAAATTACACAGGGCTTCCACTTTTATGCCAAAATTCTTAGGTTTGGGATGGCCTAAACCACCAAAAGCTATGAATTCATAATGACACTAGTATATTATTACTCACTTTTCTTGACACAAGTGAAGTTCCTTAAAAGCATCTGAACTTACAACGACTATGACTGGAGTCCTGTTTAAGGGACTGCAGCACATAACACGTATATTGTATTAACCTGTGGTGAAGAAGAATGGTGACTACTTAAGCTTGTATGTGCATGTGTGTCCAGTAGTGCATGATACCTTAGACGTTCATCTGTCCTGATAAAGTTTCTTTACCTGCTGATGATCAGAGTTTTTACATACCTGCTTAAGTTGCTGAGCATTTGTGAAGGAGTCAGCTGTGGCCTCCTGCACAATGTCATAGCAGGAGTTACTGATTGGGTAGTTGGTGTAAGCAAATTCCTTTGGTCCATAAAAACCACAACAATTGAACTGGAATATAATAATATGCAGATAATTCAGAAGTTCTTGAATTACTGTGCTTAAATTTGCTTTGTTTTATATCATTTATAAAGGCTCCAATATGCCTGCATTCATCGGCCTAAGTCGCCTAATGGAGCTTTCCACAAAGCATGATCTCTGGCAGCCTCCCTATTCAGTTCCTTATCCCTGGGGTTACACTCTATGGTCTCCTTCCAGGTCTTCTCTGGCCTGCCTCTTGCAACCCTACCCTCAACATTCACACATCACACCTTCCACATCCAGTCATCTTCCATCCTCTCAACATGCCCAAACCACCTCAATCTACCACTCCTCATTGCAACATTAATACATTCAAGCTCCATCCTTCCTCTCAACTCTTCATTTGCAATTCTGGCCTTCCAGGCCTTTAGTTCAAGGATGCACTACACATCCATTTATTCATTATTATTTTGTTCATTTTAGACTAAGAATATTCTTTTCCTACACTGCCCAGATCTCACTACTGTACAGCATTACACTCCTAACATATGCTGTATAGCTACATACAAAGACCCCTTAGCACTAAGAGAGAGTCCTCTCAATGTCAGGAGATGCAACAGCTCCCTGAACTTCTTCCAACCACTTCTTATCCTAGCCACAGAGCTTGCTCCAGCCCCGCCTCCTTCACAAAACATGCCCAAATAGACAAACTCTTCAACACCCTCAAGAGACCTTCCAGCATGATCAATCCTTTCATACCTCTCAATCTCTACATGCTCTCCCAGATAAACCACACATACAAAATCAGCATTATTTTGCAGCCTACCTTTAATACCACTACATCACTTATGCACCCACTTAGCAGAAACACTGCACATGATGGAGTTACTTCTCATAACCTTATGGCAAACTGAACAAGGCCATACTCCCTCTGCTTTGACAGTAGCATTAGCCCTAAATATCATCACATTTGTTTTATCTGAGTTTACTCTCAAACCTTTGTACCCAATTCCATCTCTCCACTGCCTAAATCTTTCTTCCGCCTCCCTCTCACGCTCCACAATCAACACCAAGTCATCACCATACAACACCTCCCATGGGAGTCCATTTCTGAAGTCACATGAGGGAGCTTCAAGCAACATGATAAAAAATAAGTGGGTCAAGACTGACTCCTGATGCACACCAACATTCAAAGAAAACTCATTACTCAAATCTCCATTCACTTTCACCTGGGTGGGAGCACCCTCTTACATTCCTAGAACCAACGTAACTCCTTGATACCAAGCTTTCTCATTACCCACTTCATCACCTCCCTGGGGATTCTGTCAAGGGCTCCCTCATCTTTCTTATATACTTTTCCTGATGCTGTCAGACAATGAATATTGTATCAGTGGTCCCTCTCTCTAGCATAAACCCAAACTGTATCTCATCAATATTCACTCTTTCCTTTATTATACCTTCCATGACTCTCTCCATTACTTTCATAATCTGGTCTAAAAGTTTTATGCCTCTATAGTTTCCACTTTCCAGGGCATCACCCCTTCCCCTATACACATTTACAGTCACATTCTTCAGCCAGTCATCTGGAACAACATACTCATATACAGTACTGTATAATCAGACCTATCAAGTCAGTAACTAAACTCACTCCTATATCTCCTGAGGCATTCAACATTTCAGCTGCCAACCCAGACACTCCTCTGCCTTCCTGAACTGCATCCTGCCAATTACCCTGCTCACAGTAGCAGGATCAATCAAAGGCCAAGGGCCAAGCAGCAGATCCACTGACTCCAAATCTTCCCTGCTCCAGTTAAACTCCTCATTCAGCAACCAGTTAGAATGCTGTCTCTGAGCATCTTTAATATCTTCAATGTCCACCACTACCTTTCTTTCATTCTTCACACACTACTTACCTATGATATCCCTGTTTTCTGTCTTCATCTGTTTTGCAATACCACATTCCTCCTTGTGGCACTATTAGTTATCCAGCAAAAACCTCAGATTTTGCCCTATATAAATCCTTTCTGGTCCTAAGCTTGGCAGCCAAGTATTCCTCTCTTGTAGCACTCCTATTCTATCCCTGGAAAAGTGTTCATTTCTCCTTAAATGCAGTTTCTACATCATCATCCCACCATATTACCTTATGCCTTAGTAGGCACCTTGTTCATCCACAATCTGAATCACTGACATTCAAGAGACTGTTCTTGAGAACTTTGTATTTCTCATTAATATTTTTGTCTACAGTTCCCTGTTTGACTACCACTTTATTCATCCTGCTATAGATGGCATCCTTTACTGCTTGTTTTTTTAACTTTCACATTTTCCTCCTAGGTGCACAGGCCCTTTTCTTCACTACCTGCTCCTTTAACACCATGTCTCACATCAGTAATTTGTGTTGTTGCACACACTCTTTGCTCCCTAAAACTTTAACATTCTTCACTAATTACCCATCAGCCCTCCTGACCAGGATATAGCCAAACTGGCTACTGTTGCTTCCTGACTCAAATGTAAACAACCTACTCTCTCTTTTCCTATAAAGCATGTTGTACACAATTATGTTTGCTGCTTCCCCTAATTCCAGGATCCTTTCCTTGTCGACATTCTTGTACAGTACCATACACACAACTCCTGTGCACCCTTAACCCATCTAAGCCCAGTGTCCTCTAATATAGGACAGAAGTGGACCATTCTCGAAAGTTAATAAAGGGGGAAACCCTGGTGTAGGGGCCTATGAGCTTCGCAACTATGAGCCGAAAGGCGGAGGGCAGTACGCTTAGTACCCGTACATCAAAGTCCCTCCCACACCAGGCCTAGGAGCTACTGGGTTAAACACTGGCTAAATTATCATTTCCTTAACCTATTTGAGCCCAGTGTCCTCAATACAAGACAACTGGGCATTACTGAAAGATAATATAGGAGGGAACTCCAGGGTAGGGCCCTATGAGCCCAACGACTACGAGCCGACAGGCGGAGAGTGGTATGCCTAGTACCCGTACAGCCTAGTCCCTCCCACAGCAGCCTTGGGAGCTAATGGGTTATTATCCTTGAGCTGTTGCACCTAGTACAGTCACGCTTCCTAATTTAGACCCACCCCGAGCCAAACCCAGAGCTGAGGGAGGCAATAGATACTGCTCTTAAATGAACGCGTTTACTACCCCTCCCCACACACCAACCCTCAATCCCCCCCCCGTCGCATCCAACATTCATTCTCTACTTTACTGCATTCCTTTTCACCCTCACCTCTTATGAAACAATCATTTACTGAAGAGGACAGTGCTGGACAGTATTAGACAGTAGATTTTGGAAAACATAAGGCATAAAAAAGGTAAGACCTGAATATATTATTTCTCTTAATAAATAAACGCATTCGTTTAAGAGCGGTGGCTACTGCCTCCCTCAGTTCTGGGTTTGGTTCGGGGTGGGTCTAAATTAGGGAGCGTGACTGTACCTGTACAGCTTAGTCCCTCCCACAGCAGCCCTGGGAGCTAAAGGGTTAATATTCTTGAGCTGTTGCACCTCACATGACCACATTTTGCCAATACAAAAAGGTATGTCCAATTAATTTTAAGAATCTGGATTATGAAGCCTTTAATTGAAGCCCCAGGAATTAATGGAGTGTATGGTGAAATGCTGAAGCATGGGGGAGAGATAGTAATAGAATGGATGTGGAAGATGTGCCGGTTGGCCTGGGAGGAAGGTAGAGTCCCGGAGGATTGGAAGTCATGTATAATTAATCCCATGTACAAAGGAAAAGGGATAAAAGAGGTGTGTGGTAATCATAGGGGCATTTGCCTTTTTAGTGTAAAAGGAAAAGTATATGGTAGGATACTTATTGACAGAGTTAGGGAAATAAAAAAGGAATTAGTTGGAGAAGAACAGGGAGGTTTTAGGAAGGGAAGAGGTTGTTTAGATCATATATTCATTCTTAGATCTTTAGTGGAAAAGTATCTAGAGAAGGAAAAGAAGTTGTATGCAGTCATCATGGATTTGGAGAAAGCATATGACAGGGTGGATAGACAAAGGGTGTGGAAAGTATTAAGAATATATGGAGTAGATGGGAAGTTGCTGAAGGCCGTGAAAAGTATGCATGAGGGTTCTAAGGCTAAAGTGCGTGTCGATTGTGAACTGAGTGAATTTTTCTATTTGAAGGTTGGATTGAAACAAGGATGTGTTATGTCTCCATGGTTGTTCAATCTGTATATGGATGGGGTTATAAAAGAGATACAAGGTAGCGCAGTGGATGTTGGAGCGGCCCTAGTGAGAGAGGGCAGTGTTTGGAAACTCCCTGTACTGTTGTTTGCAGATGATACTGTGTTGTTAAGTGAAGACGCAGGGGAGCTGCAAGGCTTGGTAGATGAGTTTGGAAGAGTGTGTAAGAAACGGAATCTAATGGTGAATGCAAGAGTAAAGTGGTGGTCTTTGAGAGAAGTGGTCACTGAATGTACAGTGAGATTGGAAGGGGAGGAAATGGAAAATGTGAGTGCATTTAAGTACTTGGGTAGTGTAATGAGTAAGGATGGAAGTTTAGATGGTAAAGTGCTCAAAAGGGTGCAGCAGGGAAGAAAGGTTGCTGGTTCCTTGAAAGCAGTGATAAGAAAGAGGGAAGTGAGCATGGAAGTGAAAAAGGTACTACATGACAGTACAGTATTGTGATACCAACTCTAACGTATGGAAGTGAAGCTTGGGCCTTGTTGGACAGACAGAAGTCAAGAGTGAGAGCAGTGGAAATGAGTTATTTGAGAGGAGCATGTGGTGTCACATGGAAAGACAGACTGACAAATGAGGAAGTGAAGAAGCATTGTGGTGTGGATGTGGATGTGATAGGAAGCGTTAGGAGAAACACATTAAGGCGGTTTGGCCATGTGGAGAGGACAGTGAGTGAGAGACTGATGAGGAGAGTGTATGTGAGTGAGGTGGAGGGGGGAAGAGGGAGGGGGAGGCCAAGGATGAGGTGGAGGGATGGAGTGGAGAGGTATGAGAGAGGGGTGTGTGAGCTGGGAGCAGGACAGTGAAATGGCGGGGGACAGAGTGACATGGAGGCGATTTGTTTATGGCCACTCCTTACGGGATTATGGCGTCTGGCAACAGACAGATAGAAAGAATGACGTGACTGATTATTAAGTCCATTTTGATGGGCATGCTGACTGATAGTTTTACCTCTGTGCTTTCTCTTTCTTTGATTATGCATTTTACCTCACACCCAATCTCTCAGTGAAAATCTAGGCTGAGATAATAATAATAATAATAATAACAAATTCTAGCGATCACTTACATTATTCTGAACAATGTTGCGAGTACCCTGATTCACTTCAGCCCAACCATTGATCAGAATATCGTCCATCTGAAAGAAGACATACACAATACAACTTTACATGATTGTCACAAAATGCAGATGGACAGTACTGGCATGCAATATCTTGGTCAACTCTGGTTATTAATTTGTAACCTCATGATGGAAAAGAGGAAACTATATCAAAGAGCTGCAAAAATGTGGGAATGAGGGTGGGAAAAAAAAAAAAAAAAAATGAATGGATGAATACTAACTAGTAGGGAGTACATGGAAATATTTTAACCCGCCGAGTCCCATCGACGTACGATGTACGTCGCTACTTTTTTCCACAGACAGACCCAACGACGTACATCGTACTTCACGCAATTGCAAGGCCCATTGTGTGCACATTTTTCAACATTCACAGGTGATTTTTGGTAGGCAAATGTGGGAGACCTTCCTCTACCTGCTGTCAAGCGGGGATACTACCTGGCCCCTCCTAACCCCCCTTTCCCCCCTCCCCCCCACACTGGACAATTCATCTGTTAGCAGTAACATAGCCAGTAAAGGTATGTTGCCCCACGGTTGCTCTAATGACGAAATTCACGGTGAAAATGATTCCTGAGGTGGAGGACAAAGAAACAAAGAAACTAGAGGTGGAAACAAACAGAAGTGATGAGGTGGTAATGTCGTAAAGGAAGGTGCCATATACTGGGGTTTTGGGTAAGTGAACAATGCTTATAAACGCCTATGTTATTGCGTGAAAACCATTATAGACTTTTACTACACATAAATTTGTACTAAATAAATGAAATAGATATGTAATTTAAAGTAGCTTGAATTAGTCAACCCTTCCATAGTTCGTTTTCTTAGCCAGGTACCCTGAAAAAGAAGGAAAACGTAAGGTTGGGTGACACCTGTATCAACATTTTTTAACCTCGGGATCGCGATTTCACTATGAATTTTCGATGTTTCTCACCAAAAGCAAAGGTTTCAGCCAAAAAACAAAAATTCGAAAATCGGTCGGGATCTGGGGGTAGGCTGGGTAAAAAAACGGTCGGGACTTGGAGGTTAAAATGCAAGCATAAGAGAAGTAAATGTCTAACTGAGTGTGTAATGTCACCATAGCCATTCAATACAATATACAGCAATCTTACCACTATCCGACGTAAAAGTGCCAAAGGCATGACTGGAAAGTGGTTTTGTCCGGATAGTGGCCCTGAAGCTCCCGCACCGGTCATTCATGACCCTAACCTACCCTAAATCAGAAAACCACCTACCTACCTCCCTACTGGACATGCATAGCACTTATTTAAGTCCCCTTTCACATAAATAATGCACACAAAGCATGAATTAATTGAATTTTAACCAAAAAATGATGATTTAGAGGTGAGTAAGGCATAGGTGCTCACAACTTGCCACCAAGTGTAAATAAGTATCAGACATGAAAATCACTATGAAATCACCCTTTCTCACATCGTTTGCATTAAATAATGAACACAAAGCATGAAATCATTTAATTTTAACACAAAAATTATGAATTTGAGGTAAATAAGGCATAGGTGTTCATGAGTTGGCAGCTTTGTGTAAGTAGGTATCAGACGTGGCAGTCACTATGAAAATCATCATTTCTCACATCTTATGCACTAAAATATGGGATACAAACCATCAAATAAATAAACTGTTACCAGAAAAAGAGTTAGGTATGGCAAAGGTGTTCACTGTTCACCAACAGCACCGGTCATTCTTGACCCTAACCTAACCTAACCTAAATCAGAAAACCACCTACCTACCTCCCTACCGGACATGCATAGCACTTATTTAAGGCCCCATTCACATAAATAATGGGCACAAAGCATGAATTAATCAAATTTTAACCCAAAAATGATGATTTTGAGATGAGTAAGGCAGAGGTGTTCCCCAGCTGACATAATGAACATAAGGAAGAGACATGATTATTACTGAGAAAATCACCTTTGCACAGCCTATGCACTCAAATATGGGACACAAAGCATGAAGTAAATAAAATGCAACCAAAAAAATTATGATTTAGAGGTGTGTAGGGCAAAAATCTTCACCAGTTGACTAGATAGTGAATATATGTAAGAGACACAAGGATTGTGTGGGTAAGAGTGAAAGTTGGACTACAAATGTGGGCAATTGTGTACGTGTATGCGCCAACGCAAGATCGTGTAAGTAGAGTGAGAGAAGAGTTTTGGACAAATGTGGAAGCCTGCTTGGAAAAGTTTGAAAGGAATGAGAGAGTGTTTCTGATTGGAGATATGAATGGAAAAGTAGGGAATGAGAAGGTGGATGGAGTGGTTGGTGAGTGGGGTGTGCCTGCAGAGATGGATGAGAATGGCAGTGCTTTCATGGACATTTGTGCTGGGAGGGGGTTGGTGGTAGTTAATACCCTCTTCAGGCACAAAATGATCCATAGGTATACATGGCGAGTGGTGAGAAGAGAGGACCGGGGAATGAATGAACGGAAGGCAATGATTGACTATGTGTGTGTGGATGAACGGATGAGAAGATGTATAATGGATGCAAGAGTATATAGAGGCTGGGGGAGTGGACTTTCTGACCACCACTTGGTGGTGGCCAGAATCAGAATCCAAACAAGATGGAGGAAGAGAAGAAGGGAAGGACAGGAGGAAGTATTTGTTACAAGGAGGGTAGAAAAGTTACAAGAGGATGGAATAAAGGCTGAATATAAAAGAGTGGTGGAGAAGCGATTGGGTAAATATAGATTGGAGCAGATGGGGGACGTGGAGGGTGTGTGCAAGGTATTCACAGAAGAAATCTGTGCAGCATGTGAGGTGGTGTGTGGGGTGAAGAGAAGACGAAACGAAAGGGGGTTCAGGGAACAGCATGGTGGACTGAAGAGGTGAGAGAGACTGTGGCACGAAAGAGGAAAGCATATAATGAATGGATGAGGAACAGGGGCGACGAAGAAGCTGAGAGACGGACGAGAGAGTTGTATGTAGTGAGGAGGAGAGAGGTGAAATATTAGTAAGAGAGAGTAAGAAGAGAGTGCATGAGGAATTTGGAAGGAATTTGAGTGCAAAGTGGAGGGAATGTAAGAAAATGTTCTGGAAGGAGGTAAAGAGAGCTAGACAGGGTGCCAGCGAAGTCAGTGGGGGTGTGAAAGATAAAAATGGTAGATTGCTAGTGGAGAAGGGAGAAAAAGTAAACAGATGGAGAGAACACTTTAATGAACTGTTGAACATAGAGAATGAAAGTAATGCAAGTATAAGTGGCTGGGGAATGGCAGGGAGAAGGAGGATTGTGAGAAGAAAGGAAGAAATCACCAGGATGGAAGTGGTGGAAGCAATGAAGAAAGTTAAAATGGGGAAAGCCCCAGGAATTGATGGAGTGGGTGGTGAAATGCTGAAGCATGGGGGAGAGATAGTAAAAGAATGGATGTGGAAGGTGTGCAGATTGGCTTGGGAGGAGGGTAGAGTCCCGGAGGATTGGAAGTCAGGTATAATTATTCCTCTGTACAAAGGAAAAGGGGAAAAAGCAGTGTGTGGTAATCACAGGGGCATTTGCCTTCTCAATGTAATAGGAAAAGTATATGGGAGGATACTTATTAACAGAGTTAGGGATATTACAGAGGAATTAGTTGGAGAAGAACAAGGAGGTTTTAGGAAGGGAAGAGGTTGTGTAGACCAGATACTCATTCTTAGATCCTTAATGGAAAAGTTTCTAGAGAAGGGCAAGAAGTTGTATGCAGCCTTCATGGATCTGGAGAAAGCATATGACAGGGTGGATAGACAAGGTTTGTGGAAGGTATTATGAATATAAGTTGTTGAAGGGAGTGAAGAGTATGTATGAGGGTGCTAAGGTTGCAGTGCGTGTGGATGGCAAAATGAGTGAATCTTTCCATTTGAAGGTTGGATTGAAACAGGGATGTGTCATGTCTCCATGGTTGTTCAATCTGTATATGGATGGGGTTATAAAAGAGATACAAGGTCGGGCAGTGGATGTTGGAGCGGCCCTAGTAAGAGAGGGCAGTGTTTGGAAACTCCCTGTACTGTTGTTTGCAGATGATACTGTGTTGTTGAGTGAAGACGAAGGGGAGCTGCAAGGTTTGGTAGATGAGTTTGGGAGAGTGTGTAAGAAACGGAATCTAAAGGTGAATGTGGGGAAGAGTAAAGTGATGATCTTCGAGAGAAGTGAAGCCAGTGAATGTACAGTCAGATTGGATGGGAAGGATATGGAGAATGTGAGTGAATTTAAGTACTTGGGCAGTGTGATGAGTAAGGATGGTAGTCTGGAGGGTGAAGTGCTCGAAAGGGTGCAGCAGGGAAGGAAGGTTGCTGGTTCATTGAAAGCAGTGATAAGAAACAAGGAGGTGAGCATGGAAGTGAAAAAGTTGTTACATAACAATATTGTGATACCAACTCTGACATATGGAAGCGAAGCTTGGACCCTGTTGGAAGGACAGAAGTCAAGAATGAGAGCAGTGGAAATGAGTTATTTGAGAGGAGCATGTGGAGTCAAATGGAGAGACAGGCTAACAAATGAGGAAGTGAAGGAGCATTGTGGTGTGGCTGAGGACGTGATGGGAAGCATTAGGAGAAACACGTTAAGGTGGTTTGGGAATGTGGAGAGGATGGAGAGTGAAAGACTGACGAGGAGAGTGTATGTGAGTGAGGTGGAGGGGGCGAGAGGGAGGAGGAGGCCGAGGATGAGATGGAGGGATGGAGTGGAGAGGTATATGAGAGAGGGGGGTGTGAGTTGGAAGCATGGTAGTGAAATGGCAGGGGTCAGAGTGACATGGAGGCGATTTGTTTGTGGCCACCCTGTTCGGGATCAAGGTGTCTGGCAATAGATAGATAGATAGATAGGCATGGTAATCACTGAGAAAATTACCTCTTTCACAGCCTGTGCACACAAAAATGGGACACAAAGCACGAAGTAAATAAAATGTAACCAGAGAATGAGGATTTAGAACTGATTATGGAAAATATTTAGCAGTTGACAGTGTACTTACATGTCCATGATGGTTGTTAACGAATATTATTCCCACCTCTAAGGTTTTTACAGTGGTTATAATTGCTCTTGAAGCATGTCCAGTAATCCAGTGTTTAACTACACTTAATCTTTAGTACTGTGAATTATGATTATTTAACCACTAAACCGCGGGGTTCTTTGAGGCGTTTCTTGCCCTCCACGCAGGTGGTAATTAGCGCTCCAACTGGCTTTTTCCCAATATTTGCCAAAAATCTGCTTTTTGTCCTAGAGTATTATGATTTTATATGCATATGGCATATATCTTCAGCTTGCTCATGGGATGTTTTTTTTAGCACTTGTTGACTATCGTTTGACTTGTGGAGACTTCCGAAGTTGGCTCATGAAATCTCCACATTTACACTTCCCAAAAGCCTTTACTATTTATACCAATGCCTTATGTTATCACTAGAAACACTAATCTATTATTTCCCAATAGGTATGATTCCTTGCCACCGACCGTCATGAGTGACGCCCCGCGGTTAAGGGGTTAAACAAGAATGAAAATACAGTGAAAGCTCGATTATCCAGGCTTGGATTATCCAGCCTTCGGTATATCCGGGCCGTGACTGAATGGTTTAGTGGTACAGTAATACATAGAATTATTCGTACGATAGCTCCAGTTGCTAGCGAGCGAGGCACGGGTAAACGAGCATGAGTCTGCCCCCCCACCCACACCTCCTGCTCACAACTCATCACATTGATGACAAGGTGGAGTTTTGTTAGGCGATTGATAACCTAACCTAGCCTAACATTGCTTAACTACCTAATAATTTAACCTATCCTAACCTGGGCTCCAGTTGGAGAATTGGGAAACGAAATCCACTTCTAAGTGAAATCCACTTCTTATTACGCTGAATAAGTTTCTTCCACTGTGCCAGAAACAGTCGTAGGTACGGCCTAAAGAACGTGATGATGATAAAGGAGGAAATCTTTCAGCAAGAGAAGGTAATTATTACCAAATTCAAAGTAGAATAATACAGAAAACAAAGTAGAGGAATATGAATTGAACTGGTAAAGTCTTTAGGCTGTATGCTTTGCCGAAAATTTATGGGTTTCACAATTTTAGGGGATGAAATGGAACAGAAATGTTTGCTAATCAGAAAAAAATTACTCTACCATCTCACGTGTTCTCTTAAGTTAGCATTCCATTTCACATTCTTCGTTACATATTCCGCTTCCCATTTCAGACTGGCAGAGCATACAGTTATTTCTGTCTCTTTCAGTTAAGTGTACATTATGTTCATTCTTTTGTTCGTTCTTAAGTGTGTGTGCGAGAAAGAGTATTGATGCAAACAATAATGTATTACATTAACCTCTTCATAGTTGTTGGCCTCGAACAATGCTTTACTGTACCGGTGTCAATGACGGTGAGTTAAAAGCCATTAAAAAAAACTGTGAGCAATTATGGGAAGGGATCGAAGGTCACTGATATGTTTACACGACCCTACTCTACTGTCGCAAGCAGCCAGGCGGTCAATTCCTCTCAGATGTTTTCGCTGATATGTTTAAATGCTAATGTAACATGCCCCTTAATTTTGAGTAAGTTTCTTCCATTATGCCGAAAACAATAGTAGGTAAGGCTTAAGGAACATTATGATAATAAGAGAGGAAATCTTGCTGCAAGAGAAAGGTAATTTACCACCCTCAAAATAGGCAGAAAAATACAGAAAACAAACTAGTGGAATATAAATTGACTTGGCAAGGTCATTAGGCTGTATGCTTACACGAAAATTTATAGGTTTCACAATTTTAGGGGACGAAATGGAGCAAAAATGTTTACTAGTCAGAAGAAAAAAAAAANCAAATTTCTGAACTCACGGCCATTGAGGGGGCTAAACATATGCTTTACTGTAAGCAGTAAAAGCACCTTACCAAATCAGTTCATCCTGATATTCTGTTATGTTTTTCTGATTGTTTCTGGGTTGGCAAATAAACATTTCTTGTTAAATCTGTTTCCCCGTTGTTTTTAGCTATTCTGCTGGTGTGCAACTCTTGTTGTTAGTTAACGTAATGGCGGAAGGTACTGTTCTGATCTAATTGTTTAACCAAACCTGGCCTAACTTAGCTTCACTGCACCTAATAATTTAACCTAACTTAATCTCCAGTTTGGAAGTTGGGAAACAAAATCCACACTTGAATATGTTGAGTTTCTTCCATTGTGCTGGAAACAATCGTAGGTACAGTCGCGTTCATGAGTCCCGATACACAGGTGTTTTTGCTGTCTATTGCAGTGCTCACTGCTTTTGGAATATGGAACTTTTGTGCTTACTGCTTGATACACTGAACATAATTTGGTCGGTTAGCAAGTGAAATAGTTCAACATCCTACCAATGGTGGACACAACATCAGACAAGACAACTACATGCGTATCAGGACTCATGAACGCGACTGTACAGCTTCAGGAACATGACGATAATAACAGAGAGGAAATTTTTCAGCAAGATAAAGAAATTTACCAAACTGAAACAAGAAAAATACAGAAACAAGCAGGATGCATATGCAAAGATTTGGTAAGGTCTTTCTGCTACGTTAAGTGTACATTTTCTGGTAAATAAATCAGTCTAAGTAGTACTTGTTTTTTGTTTTAGCCAGATTAATCGTGATTTCGGACTATTCAGTCACCCCTTCGCACCATATAGCCCGGATAATCGGGATATCTCTGTACCGCAAACAATCCGGCAACTCTTCACTCTTCTTGGGAGCTGAGAGAGAACTAGGCTAGCAGGAGGGGATGAGCGAGGGAAGGGAGCTGGTCAGCGCATGTGGGAAATTCAAACTGACGTGGTAAAAAAAAATCAGATTTTTTTGTTTTGGCAATTTTTGGGCATTTTGGGTTTTGGCCATCAGCCTACGATGTCCGAACAGTGAGGTAACCAGATAGTGGTGGTCCGGATAGTAGAGAGATTGCTGTATACCATATCTATAGATCAGGTTATGAGAGAGGTTAAAACTCAAGTTATGGATAAAAGGGTGGGCATGGTAACTAAACCTTGAACGGTGCAGTATCTCAAATATGATGATGCATGCAATACAACTGCAGTAGTAAGAGCTCAGGAAAGTTGTTCAGAGTTCTGTGAACATCTGTGAGTGATAAGGTTTCATAGTAAACTGATGGTCAGTGAGAGAAAAGATGGCTCTTAAGTATGAGGTACTGAAGAATGGAGACTTCAACTGGTGAAGAAGTCTAGTGCAGTCATGCTAAATTTTTTCTGCTTCATTCTGGCAAATGCTAGTTGTAATCAGTTTTAGCAAGGCAATCCTAGACTGCAAGGACAGGAAATGTCACAAATAAGTCCTTCAACCTGAGTATAACTTTTAAATTTTATTCTGCCTAACACCAAGTTGTTTTATTCAGCTTTGGTAGGATGTACTTGGACTGCAATGGTTAAGTACCTCAGTACAGTAATATAAAAAAAGAGGTAAATGTGCAAGGAAATGGAGAATACAATGGTGCAGGGGAAAAAAAAAAAACTGTGAAAAAGAAGTCTGAGTATGGAGCTTGCAAGAGAACTGAATGAAGGTGTGTTCCTGTCCATGTTAACTTATGCATGTTCAACTTTGGTACGGCATCAGTTCAAAAAGAACAATGGAGGCAGGACTATTAAGGACTATGTGGAGTGTGCAGAACAGACAGGAAAAAAAATAATGTGATCCCCAAATTACATGCAGTAAAGAAGTCTACTGGTAACATGACAAAAGAAGGCATGTTTGAAAGGTATGGTCACATTAAGAGAATGAATGTAAAAAACAGTGATGAAATGGGTACATATGAATGAGTCTGAAGACAGGAGAAGGCATGGTAGGCAAAGAAAGTGGATGGATATGCTTAATGTGTGTGAGAATGTCAGGCATGGAAGTTGATAAAGCCTGAAAGCTAATAGGTGATCAAGTTGGTTGGATGAAGTACAGTATGTATGGAAAAGCACATGACAAGGGTTTGGCACCCATTTTGATCTTAGGAGATTAGTGAGGGATGTTAAAGTTATAGGAAGCGAGGAGTGTGTGCAGCAGCACAAACTGTTGATTTGTGACATGGTGCTTAAGGAACAAAGGATGAGAAGGAGGACATATGTACCTAGGAGGAAAATATGGAAGCTGAGAAACCAATCAGTAAGGGATGCCTTTTATAGTGAGATGAGGAGAGTGGTGGCTGAACAGGAAGCCAAAGATAGAGACGTTAATGAACAGTATGGAGCCCTTAAGAACAACCTCTTGAGAGTTACCGATGCAGTATGCGGTTGGACAAGAGGCCCACCAAGACATAAAGTAACTTGGTGGTGGGATGAGAGTGTAGAAGCCGCAGTTAAGGAGAAGAAAAGGCTTTTCCGGGAATGGAAGAAGGGTGGTAACAGGGAGGAGTACTTGGCTGCCAAGCGCAGGGCTAGAAGAGAGGTATACAGGGCGAAGTCTGAGTCACAGAGACTTTTACTTGATAATCTAAATCATGAAGGAAGGAAAAATATGGTTTTTAGGGTGGCAAATCAGATGAAGAGAGATAATCGGGACATTGTAGGCGAGCAGTGTGTGAAGAATGATGAGGGAAGGGTACTGGTAAACAGTGAGGATATTAAAGATGCATGGAGAGAGCATTA
>JAGKTI010017475.1:702-15812 GCA_018397915.1 Birgus latro
ATTAATTCCGACGAGAAAAAAGTTGGGTCTAGTGTGCCGTAATTGTCTGCAATGAAGTTAAGTACATGACTGAAACTACTAACCTCGTTACCTACCATTTCCATGTTTGGGAATAATTTTGACTTTTCTTCTCTGTATTACTGATGCTTTTTTCACGCAATTTAGCAACATAAACTAGATGTATCAATAATATTTTATTCCTGCTGTTACTTGACGATTTTAATATGAGTGGCCTGATGACAAAAGGAAGGTAAATACTGCCTTCGTCTTCCCTTGCATTGCCAGGAAGGTCTCATAAGTTAAATAAAATCGATATGTAGTAGCAGATATGAAATTGAAAAGATGTCGCCCTTTTTATGTGTCTGACTCCGAGCATAAACTTAAAAGTCCGTTCCCTGAGGCCCAGCAATCTTGCTCCATGCCACCTGCTTTCATGTTCTTACCCATCACTGTCCAGGACATTCACGCTTACTTTCAACATCTTTCTTTGCTTTACAAAGTTATTCCAGATTATATTTTCGCTACTGTACCTCATTCTTGGGTTTCTTCATATCATTATGTCACAAGTAATTCCTGCGGTCTCGCTAATCTCCGTCCCACATTCATCCGCTTACCTCTTCACTGAACATCTGGATAACCTCCTCAAGATGACAAGTCGTTTGTATTCTATTGCTGGACAATTTGAAAGATGACCTAGGAACACCTCTCTCACGGAGTGGCTGTGGGACCAGTTAGTTGGTAAGTCAACCTGTCCAGTGCATGGCAGCCTGCGTTGCTGAACCATGAATCTCTTCCTTTCATGAGCCTGTAGGTAAATAAAGTGACTTTTTTTTTTAATACTTTTTTTGAAGAGAAAATGAAATCAGAGACTGGAAGTTTTCAATGGTGATTGCTGCAGATAAAAAATTAAGAAAAAAAATGACAAAAGAGTCAGATTCACGATTCACTCATTTCTAGATGGATGTATGAATAAAAGACTGAAGGTCAAAAGCAGAGGGAAATAAAGACTGAGGGTGACAATTCCAGAGTTGTTCTATTGCATACGCCACAGACTGATAGTATCAATCGTTGCTGCCGCCAGACAAGTGCCATAAGGGATACAAGCAAACAGTTCAGAAAAGCAGTGACCAATGAAACAGCAGAGGTAAAGAGATAAAGTAGCAACAGCGTGGCAAAAAGCTTTAAGAGAGTTAGAGGAAGAGAGCTGACGAGAAGAAAAGCCTTTGAGTTGATCCTATTTAGATGTGTTGTGTATGGAAGACCCCTCCCTCCCAACACACACACACACATGCGAGTTGTACTTCACACAGGGGCGAATGAAACCATCAATACAAAGTTAACAATGTGGGGTTTTAAGGAAGCACAGAGTTCACTTAACAAAGCAAAGCTGTTAAAGCCAGATTTTGCGAGAGAGGTAATATTATTTTTACACGATACACTTAACCCTGAGAGAATGAAACCCCAAGAATAATGAGGGATGATATAAGATCAACCTTCAAAGCCTCACATTGAATTTGGCACCCATCTTGCAATAACCAATATAAAATAATTCAGCAAATACACCAACTAGAATAATCAAGGACCACAATATTCTCCAGTCCTTCGTCTCCACTGCAAGTATCTCAAGACGGGTGCAGTGTGGAGTGTAAAGGTAAGAGATGTCGCCTTTGGATTAGAGGCGATGCTGTATTTGGATGAGCCCACGAGACAGAGGCAAGAGTAAGCTGTCTGTGCAGGGGAGGGCGGCTCATGCAGGATGACACTGGCAACTCCATTTCCTTTTTGGGGCACATTCACTTGATCTATTTCACGCATGAGTGGGCGGCATGGCAGGGGTGAAGGTCACACGGGCCGGGCAGGTGCCACCAGCATCATATGAATAATGCCACGGTGACAAAGGAAACGTGGTAACTTCAAATTGTGACAACAAAAACGGCTGTGTCCTTCAGTCGGGCATCCGCGGACTCCACATATCCAACAACCAGTTAAGTCAACTACGCTAGGGGTTAAGTTTTGTGCTGCTGAATACTAAAGAATTCTGCCGCGAAAGATTTTGGCGGCTTGAAAGAAGAAGGTACTGAGATTTTTTATGAATTACAATGAAATTTTTTTTTTTTTTACCATATTCAGATACAGTAATATGAACCAAGTCAGAAATTAGTTATGCCATAGCATCATCCCATTAGTTTTGAAGAAACTTCTGTGAGAAGCAGATGGAGAGGTGAAGGGTGGAGTTGTTAGTGTATTTTAATGTGCAAGGAAGAAGGAACCAAAGAGCGGAAGCCTACACAATTATACCTCCAAGAGAAAATAAATACAAGATCATAAAGCGCCAAATTCAAGATCTGTTCATTTTCAGCTGCCTGGACGCACTGCGTTTAAAAGACTGGAGGTCATAGGCAGTAAGAAATACAGACAGAGGAAGACAGTTCCAGAGTTGACCTGTTGCATACATAAAGGAGTGGGAGTAACAGCTAATTCTTGCATTAGGGTTGGACAGATTCGGAATGAGAGGTTATTGCAAGATGGGTGCTACGCACCTGCTATAGTGGTGGAGGAATGCAAGCACACAGTTCAGAGGAGCAGTGGTCATTGAAGTCGTAATAAAAAGAGATAAAAGTCCAACAGTGCTGTGAAGAGACAGAGGCTGAAGAGAGCCAGTAAGAGGAGGAGAGTTAATAAAGATGAAAATCCTTTGACATCATCCTGTTGAGAAGAGCAGTATGTGGGGCGCCTCCCCGATCATGAGAGTTGCATTCTGCACATTGCAGAAGAGGACTCGTATTTAAAGTCAATAACTGCGCAGGGGTAAAAATGGCACGGAGTCGACTTAGCAGACTTAATCTCTTGGTAGCAGATTTTACAGGAGAGGTAATATGATCTTTCCGAGATAAATCCCGAGAAAATGAAAATCAAAGCATGTTCAAAGATGTTGTAGGATTG
This sequence comes from Birgus latro, assembly GCA_018397915.1. Taxonomy (NCBI): domain Eukaryota; kingdom Metazoa; phylum Arthropoda; class Malacostraca; order Decapoda; family Coenobitidae; genus Birgus; species Birgus latro. The sequence goes on from JAGKTI010017475.1 coordinate 3,646, forward strand.
AGGTGGGTATTGTTAAAAATTAGACGATTCTCCTATGGTAGATTTTGATTGGTCGAAAGATGTTAGAACTGAGCTTTTGATGCATTAAAAACAACAAGATGCCTTTTACCCTGATCAGAGATATGAGCCAGATCAGACATTAGGTGTGTGATAACCTCATTCCATGTTTGTTGAAGTAACTGCTTAGATGGAAGCTGTTGGAAGCCGAAGGAAAGGTGAAGGGTGGAGTCATCAGCATATAAGTGAATAGGGTTAGGTGTGCATTGTGCAACTTGGATTATTATTGATGAAAAGAAGGAAGAGCGATGGTGATAGGACAGAGCCCTGAAGAACACCACTTTTGATAGCTCTAGGAGAGGAATGGTGGCCGTCTACAAAAGCAGCTATAGAACTACCGGAAAGAAGCTAGAGTTGAAGGCACAGATAGTAGGATGGAAACCATAAGAGGGCAGTTTGGAAATTAAAGATTTATGCCCGACTCGATTGAAAACCTTTGAGATGTCAAGTGCAATGACAAAGTTTTCGCCAAAGTCCCAAAAGGAGGATGAAAGGAAGATGAGAAGACTGCCAGTGGAGTGACCCTGGCGGAACCCATGCTGATGATCAGAAAGAAGGTTATTGTATGAAAGATCCTTTAAATTTTTTTCGTTAGGAATAGATTTAAAAACTTTAGAAATGCAAGATGTTAAAACAACATGGCGATAATCTGAGGGCTGGGAGTGGTCACCCTTGTATGGGACAGGCTGAATGAGAGCAAACTTCCAGCAAGAAGGAATGGTACAAATTGACAGATGAAGATGAAAGAGCTTACCCAGGCAGGACAACAGGAAAGACGCCATCAAAACCCATATGCCTTATTAGTATTCAGGGCAGTGATGGCAGAAAACACATCAGTTGAAGTTTAAATGTCAGCCATGAGGAAATCAGAGGGGTGGAAGCGATGGAGGAGTGCACTCGAGGCAATTAAACCCTTGAGTACGATGACGTCTTTCACTCTGATCACACTATTTATCAGATCATGTTATTACCCGTCCCCGTCCTGGAGGGGCTCGGGGACTGGTATTGTTTTTACCCGGGGTGTCTGTTTGATTGTCTGTCTGTCTGTCTGTTAACAACTTTAAGTGAAAAGTACAGGAGTGATTTTGACTAATATTACAGGGATAATGGGCCATGACCTTCTGATTACCTGATTAAATTTTGGGCCAAAATGGGCCAAAGCCCAGGCTGTAGGCACAAAAAAAAATATATATATATAAAAGGGGGGGGGCAGAAAATCATTTTCTCTCCATAACTCCTTTCATATTCGTCATATCGATATGAAACAAAAGCAAAAGATGCATATTTCAAATCTGCATCTTATAACATGCCTCATTACATCAAGGGGGTCACCCCCCAATTAGCGGTAGAGGAGTCAGTGTCAGGTGGGCCGGGCCTAAAATTTCAAATGAGCTTAAAATCGTCAATTTTCACCGGATTTACACCAAATTTGTTATGTGACATCTTTGACTAGATATCCTGTTGTGTTTATACATCAGCACTAAAATGACTGCCGGGGACGGGTTTGCTGTGCCTTGGCGTTCGTTCTTGTTTCACTTGTTCTCTGTATTCCTTCCTTCATGTCGGTTGTTTTTCTTTTCATTTGCAATGAGGTTGGGGAGATGAATGGATAATACCGCCTTCTGGGGCAGGTTGGATAGTGCTGCATAGAGGGAATGGTTAAGAAATAAGTGAATTAGTGACAGAAGTGCAGAGAACGTAACTGGTAACTATAGTTCCTGATTGTCGTCCTTTTGTTGCTTATTTAACGTAGCTCAGTGGTAGAATAAATCAGTGCTACGGCTCAACATCCGTTTCCTTGCACTTCTTCGTGACTAGCATCATATTTTAGTTTTAATTTATTGCTATAACTATGCATTTAAGATGGATGGATGGTAGCTTTAGGAGAAGTTGGAGTAAAATGAGTACATGTGAGAAAGATTATGAATATGAATGTTGAAGGCAGAGAGATAAGACCCACACGTAAGAGAGAATCGGTCGAGGTCTAGCGCAAAAATCTCAGCGTAACGGGACTAACCGGCAAATAAAGACTGTTTAAGATTCTGCACTCTCCTTTCCTTGTGCTTCCTGCAGACAACGGATATATAACCAACAGGACATTGATATTCCCTACATAACAGACCTATTTTCTACACGAGGAACAGGAGACATGTATAATTTCTGCATTCTCCTACCCTTGCCCTTCCTCCTAATTCATGTCTCAGTTGCGACTGAATCTATCGTAAATATGCTTGTGAATTCCGCCCCACAGTCACTGTATAAAAATTGAGCAGCCTGGAAAATAGCCGATGGTGGTCAGGGCTTACACACACTAACGTGGCCGAGGCCTTTAAAAATGTAAATGCAATTTGCTTACAGATCTGTGAAAGGGAGGGGGTTCTTTCCCAGCTGAGATTTCATCATCCACTTTCCTCTTATCCTGAAGGGAGAGAAGGGAGAGAAGGGAGAAGAATTCCTCTCCTGAAGGTTTTTCTCCATTCCTTTTAGCATTTTTTTTTCCTTTGGTGGGTTTTCTTTTACATTGTGTTTTTTTGCTTGATACGGATGGAGAAGAGTTTCATTACTGAGTTTTTTCTTAGGGTCCGTCTTTGCTCAGGTTTTTCTAGTCCAGTGTCTGTGCATTTTGCCGTGAGGAAAGAAGAATATGTTTTTGGTGGTTTTCTCCCTGCCCGTCTCTACTTTTTTGTGCGGTTTTCTTTTTCCCCAATTACCCGTCCCCTCCCAGGAGGGACACGGAGACTGGTATTTTCACTCGGTTTGTCTGTTTGTTTGTCTGCCTGTCTATCTGTATATGTGTCTCTCTGTTAACAACTTTGGGCAAAAACTATCTATCTATCTATTGCCAGACGCCTCAATCCCGCACGGGGTGGCCACAAACAAATCGCCTCCATGTCGCTCTGTCCCCCGCTATTTCACCACCCCGCTCCCAACTCACACACCCCTCTCTCATATACTTCTCCACTCCATCCCTCCATCTCATCCTCGGCCTCCCCCTCCCTCTCGCCCCCTCCACCTCACTCACATACACTCTCCTCGTCAGTCTTTCACTCTCCATCCTCTCCACATGTCCAAACCACCTTAACGTGTTTCTCCTAACGCTTCCTATCACGTCCACAACTACACCACAATGCTCCTTCACTTCCTCATTTGTTAGTCTGTCTCTCCATGTGACTCCACATGCTCCTCTCAAATAACTCATTTCCACTGCTCTCACTCTTGACTTCTGTCCTTCCAACAGGCTCCAAGCTTCACTTTCATATGTTAAGAGTTGGTATCACAATATTGTCATGTAACAACTTTTTCACTTCCATGCTCACCTCCCTGTTTCTTATCACTGCTTTCAACGAACTAGCAACCTTCCTTCCCTGCTGCACCCTTTCAAGCACTTCACCCTCCATACTTCCATCCTTATTCATCACACTACCCAAGTACTTAAATGAACTCACATTCTCCACATCCTCCCCATCCAATCTCACTGTACATTCACTGGCTTCACTTCTCTCGAGACCATCACTTTACTCTTCCCTACATTCACCTTTAGATTCCGTTTCTTACACACTCTCCCAAACTCATCTACCAAGCCTTGCAGCTCCCCTTCGTCTTCGCTCAACAACACAGTATCATCTGCAAACAACAGTACAGGGAATTTCCAGACACTGCCCTCTCTCACTAGGGCCGCTCCAACATCCACTCCCCGACCTTGTATTTCTTTTATAACCCCATCCATGCACAGATTGAACAACGATGGAGATATGACACATCCTTGTTTCAAACTAACCTTCAAATGGAAAGATTCACTCAGTTTGCCATCCACACGCACTGCAGCCTTAGTACCCTCATACATACTCTTCACTGCCTTCAACAACTTCCCATCCACTCCATATATTCTTAATACTTTCCACAATTCTTGTCTACTGGTGCGATTTTGACTAAAATGACAGGGATGATGGGCCATGAACGTATAATCACTTGATTAAATTTCGGGCCAAACTGGGCCAAGGCCCAGGCTGTAGGCCTTTAAAAAAAAATGGTTTTCGTCATAACTCCTTCCAAATTCGTCATATCGACATGAAACCAAAAAACTAAAGGTGCATATTTCAAATCTTCATCCTATAACTTGCCTCATTACACCATTACAGTTAGTGGCAAGGGGATCAATGTCAGGTGGGTCGGGCCTAAAATTTCAAATGGGCATAAAATCGTCAATTTCCACCCGCTTTACTCCAAATCTGATAAGTGACATCTTTGACTAGATATCCTGTTGTGTTTATACGTCAGCACTAAAATGACTGCCGAGGAAGGGTCTGCTGTGCTTTGGCACCGCCTCTAGTTTATTTTATTCAGCTCGAGTATGGAATGAGACTACTAAAGCTACATACAACTCTTCCTCTAAAAATGCTACAATAATTTAAATAAAATCTCATGGAGACAGCAGAAATATAAAACGAACGGTGTCATGGTGCTGAAGTGGTTAATAGGAACATGACACCACTGGTAATAAACATTTCTGGAAAAGACCAAGATCCAGGGAATACAGTGGCTTGTTGGATGAAGGGGTACACTACAGTGTATTCAGGTATTTGATGTGGACATAGATATCTTGGAAAGATTCACTTATCGTGGAAGTGTGGGCCATTACATCAGTAGGTCTGATGATGACATCTCTCACCTCATTAGTCTGGCCTATGTTGTTCAGGACTCACTCAGTTCGAGTATCAGGAGATGTCATTATATGTGTTGGACAAAATCTACACTTCAAGGCACTGGTGGTCCCGGTCATACTTTCTGTGAGACATTGACACCAATGTCTTGGAACAGAGAACTGATTCCTTAGGTGCTATGTGTCATAGCAGGATCATAGGGTATCGCTGGCACGACTGAGTGCTTAACAATTACTCCGTGAGACTGACCAGAGGCCTAATACCCACATAATATGTGAAAGTAAATTCCAGTTATAAGGGTACGTTATGAGTTTCGCTGAGTTTAACCCTGTTAACTCACTCATTTCTTAGCAACCATACCACCTAGAATATTCTAGAATATTCCGTAAACTACCAGAAAACTCATCAATCCTTTCATTTTTCGGGGCAAGTGTCCCCAGATCGCTGGATGGAACAATTAAGGAGCACGGAGGCAAGGAGACGCGTAACTTTGGCCCCCAGCTAGGCAGTGCCTCAAGTGTTTTCTTTTGGCCTTCACCATGACTAAAATCCCCCAGCTGAGTTGGCTAATTCCATCTAATTTCACGATTCACTGCACTCAGTTTCAACAATGTATGTCTGTGTGACTTAATAATTCGTGTGGGGGTTGCTTGCGAAGGGTTAAGGTGGAGTGAGAGAGTAATTGGACAAAGAGCACAAAAAAGGCTTGTCTGACCCCATTAAGTTAAAACCAGCACTGATTCTCACACTCCTACTCTGAGCTGAGTTCCCCAGAGTCTCCAGTGGCAAAACTAATGAAAAAAAATATTAAATAAAATGGTGGGCGGCTCAATCAATGCCAGGAACGCAAATACACGTACCGTATACACACTGCCCAGAGTACCCTTGATACCTCTGGCCTCACGTAGATACTCATGACCCAGAGTCTAAGAGTTGACAGGGTGATTATATTATCTAAACAGCCAACCTGCGGTTAAGCAGACCAAGGAGAAAACCACGAAAATCATGACTAGAACATGACAATAAGTCAGTAATTCCTGTTGTGAGATTCCTGGTAGAGTGGAGTCGGGATGGATGGAAGACTAGTTGCCAGAAGGTTTGCACGGAGGAACTGTTGTAGGTGATGTCAGACTGAGGCTCTGTGCCCTGAAGCGTTTGTCACGAGTGATTGAGTGAGGTATCACATTAACTCCAACTCTCAGTTAACAAAGACCCCTGAAGATCATATCAAGTGGTCTCACATCACCATGTGCAAAACTGCTATTGGATCCAGAAGAGAAGTATAGAACAAATAAATAAGTTCACAGTCGTCGGCCACTGCTGGTGGGCTATGGATCCCTGATCCCCTGCTGAGACCTCGGGCAGGTGCAGGCAGGTGGGACCTCTGGCCTATCTACTCCTTTACTTTACTGTTAACAAGAAAAAAAAAGAAAAGTACATGACAAACCCAAGGAAACAAAATCACCAAGGGTTTCAGAGTGGCATCTTGGAATGCAGGTAGCTTCAGGTGAAGAGGTGAAATACTAGAGAAGTTGGGTAGATGTCTGCTGCTTACAGGAAGTTAGGTTTAGAGAAGAATCAGCAAGGATGATTGTTAGGAAGGGTTGTAGGTATTGATTATTTTGGAAGGGAAGTATGGAGAGATATGGTGATAAGGGTGTGCTTGTCGAAGAGAAATGAATGAAATATACAATGAATGCAATGTAAGTAAATGAAAGGATTGTAGCATCGAAAATATTGTTTGAAAAACACATGGTTATAGTAATTTCGGCATATGCTCCACAGGTTGGTTTGGACGATGAAGAGAAGGATAGCCTCTGGGATGATGTAATATGTGTGGATGGAAGTATGGGGAAGGTGAGATTTAAATTGTCATGTGGGTGAAGCAGCTCAGCAATATCAAGGAATGAGCTTGTGATGTGCGTGTGGTATAAGGAATGCAGAAGTAGAAAGGATAATGGAGTTCAGAGTGGCAATGAACATTTATGTGTGCAACGTGGCTCTTAGGAAAGGAGAAAGCTGGCTGATTACATAGCTGTCTGGGAGTAACAGTGGCCAGGCTGACAGTTTCCTGGTCAGAAGGGTTGATATGAGGTAAGTGAAGGATGTTACAGTTTCTTGGAGTGAAAAGTGTAGGCATCAATTTAAACTATTGATATGAGATCTGATGCTAAACGAGTGGATGGTGAAGAAAAAGGCCTATGTACCCAGGTTGAAAATATGGAAGCTGAAAAATAAAGCAGTTAGGGATACCTTCTACAGCGAGAAGGTGGCCTAGCAAGGAGCCATAGACACAAGTTTTAATAAGCAGCACTGAGCTCTCAAGAACAGTTTCATGAGAGTTACTCATTCAGTGTATGGTTAGACATGGGCCCCACCACATAACATGGTAATGGTGGGATGAGGGTGTGGAAGCCGTAGTTAAGGAGAAAATATAACTTTTCCAGAAACGGAAAAGGAGTTGTAACAGAGACCAGCAACTGAATGCCAAGTGTAGCACCAGAAAGGAAGTATACAGGGCAAAATCTGAGTCTCAAAGATTTTTACTGGATAATCTTAACAGTGTCTAAGGGAAGAATGCGATATTTAATGTGGAGAAACAGTTCAAGAGGAGACAGTGATAACATAAGTGAGTAATGTGTGAAGAACGATGAAGGAAAGGTAGTTGTGGACAGTGAGAATATTAAAGATGCTTGGAAATAGCATTATAACTGAGTGCTAAATTAGGAGTTTGACTGGAACAGGAAATGTTTAAGATCAGTGTGTCCAGTGTTTGGTCCTTGGCCTCTGATTGATTATGCTACTGTGAGTGGGACAATCGGTAGGATGCAGCTGAGGCGGGCAGCGTATGTGTCTGGGTTGACTACTGATATGTTGAAGGCCACAGGAGATTTAGAAGTGGATTTAATTACTTATTTGATAAATTCCATTATAATGAGAGTGGGGTGTTCCTATTGGCTGGTTGAAGAGTGATTGTAAATGTGTACAAGGGAAAAGGTGATGCCCTGGAAGGCAGAAATTATAGAGGTTTCAAATATGGACAAAATAATTTAGGTAATGAAGAGTCTAGGAAGGTATGATATGGAAATAGTGAATATTGATGAGCTGTAGTTTGGGATCATGTCAGGCAAAATGACAACTAATGCAAAAGTCAATTTCTGACAGCTTCAGAATAAAATAATTGTAGGAAAGAAAGAATTGTACTTTATTTTTATTTGATAAATTCGACTACAATAAGAGTATCGTGTTGTAGATGATTGTTTGATGTGTAACTGACAAGATGTGTAAGGGGAAGGGTGATGCCTGGAAAACGGAAATTATAGAGACATAAAACATGGATCAGGTAATGAAGGTAATGGAGAGTCCCGGATGGTATGATGAGGGAAAGAGTCAATGGTGATGAAATGCAGTTTGAGTTATGCCAGGGAAAATTACCACTAATCCAATAGTCATTGTCCGACGACTTCATGAAAAAATATGTAGGCAAGTAAGGGATATATACTGTATATATATATATATATTTTTTTTTTTTGTGGGGGTGGGGGGGGGAGTGGGGAGAAGGCCTTTGAAAGAGTTCCTAGGGAGATGGTGGAGTGGGCAATGAGAAAGCTAAGGATCGACGAGCAGTTGGTTAGTTATGGCAACAGGATGTGTTAATCTGGGCAGTCAGTATCTTTAAAATTGCTGGTAATCAAATGGTAGATTTTTATCTATATAACATAAATACAGTATATGTTTGATTCTTGTTTCACATGTAATTTACCTACTTGAAATTTTGCAAAAAAATACATAAATTTACACAAATTGGGAGAGTGTGTAAGAAACAGAATCTAAAGGTGAATGTAGGGAAGAGTAAAGTTATGGTCTTCGAGAATTTTGAAGTCACTGAAAGTCCAGAAAGGATGGATGATGAGGAAATGATGTGAATGCATTTAAGTACTTGAGTAGTGTGATGAGTAAGGATAGAAGTTTGGAGAATGAAGTGCTTGAAAGGGTGCAACAGGGAAGAGAGGCTGTTGGTTGTTTGAAAGCAATGACAAGAAGTAGGGAAGTGAGCATGGAAGTAAAAAAGTCGCAGCATGACATATTGTGATACCAACTCTATCTTATGGAAGCGAAGCTTGAACCTTCTTGGAAGGACACAAGTCAAGAGTGAGAGCAGTGGAAATAGTTATTTGAAAGGAGGATGTGAAGTTACATGGAGAGACAGACTGACAAATGAGGATGTGAAGGAGCGCTTCTGGTGTGGATGTGGATGTGACAGAAAGCATTAGGAGAAATACACTGATGTGGTTTGGCCATGTGGAGAGGATGGAAAGCGGAAGGAGAGTGTATGTGAGTGAGGTGTAGGAGGGGAGAGGGAGGGGGAGGCCAAGGATGAGATGGAGGGATTGAGTGGAGAGGTATATGAGAGAGGGATGTGTGGGCTGGGGGTAGGGTAGTGATATGGCAGGGAATAGGAAGGCACGGAGGCGATTTGTTTGTGGCCACCCCTTACGGGATTAAGGCGTGCAACAGATAGACAGATAGACGAAAATGTTGAAGGTGGCATTTGGGTGGGTTTATTGTGCAGGAAGGAGGAAAATGTCTATTTTAATGCTATTAATTTTTATTGCTACTGAGGCAGAACCAAAACATTATTTGCAAGGTCATTCTTCTCTTTTTCAGTGTCACTGCAAACTAGCAAGTCACACCGCTTAATGAACTGCATCGAGATCCACTGTCACTGTTGTGCAGTTGTGCAAACTTTGTTAAAGAGTTGCAGATTTTGTACTGTATGAAAAGTCTTTAATGACCTCTGTATTTCTACCAGTGCTGTTCAGCTTTCCATAAAAATGTCTATGGTAAAGACTAGACTACAAGCTTGGACTCATGCGCACCACCTGGTGGGGTCAGGTAGAAAGCATACTGTCGCAGAGCTACCAACTGTCAGTGATCTCCTCTATCATGGACTGTATCTCAGGGAGACTAGTAACCAAAACAGTAGGAATTACAACACTAAACAACTTGTCACTAACCTAATGACAGCCTTGCTTGCTCAGTGGAGCTGAGCAAACCCTAATTTATTGTGGGTCAGTCATAAACAGCCATATCAGGATCAAAGCTAAATTGAAAACCATGTGAGAACAGGCTAACGAGGCGTCTACAGGCAGAGCAAAGCTAGAGAAAAAAAGATAGGTCTATGGAGAAGCTTGATAGGTTGATAGACATACTTACCTGCAAATATTATATCAAAACTTATTCAGATGCTGGTTGCAACTCTGCCAGTGTCAGTGTAGTACATATAGATTGTTACTGTAGGAGAGAGAAAAAGATTCCAGTGATGGATATGGATCTTTAAACATAATCTCAAATGAAAGAATTTGAAGAATTTGAGGATGACTGTCGAATTTTGTGTTGGGGTGTATGTTAAACTGGTTCAATATAAAGATCAAGAGCAAACGAAGGCAGGGAACAAGGCATCTCCTATTTCAACTAGAACTCTTAAGAAGCCAGAGTGAAGAAGTGAGAAGGTTGGTCATACCAACAATGAACAGATCGAACAGATCAGCTTGGTATGGTCAAAGTGAGTCTGTATGCTAAGCTATGCTGTGTAGTGAAGACGACCTGGAAAGAAATGATGCAGTAGAGAATATACTGAAGATTATAGGTGAAGGATATGAGATGACCCAATTAGGAAATAACGGGGTAAGACCCAGGAAAATACCATCAATCAGTAATGAGGCGACTTCGCCCTCGGACCTTAGTGACTGGAGTCTCAGAACCCCCCCCCCCCCCCCTCCCTGTTGTCTGACAACGTCGCAGAACCCATGGTTGTTTCTGACTGACCACACACCCAGTCAGTGATAAGATGTGTGAAGATGACAACTGATGCTGCTGCCCATGTTTATAGCCAAGGTGGACACTCCCAGCTGCCCGAGTATTTCAGGAGAAAATGTGAGGGGAAGGCACAATTGAAGCAAGTTCGTCAGAGCACTTACGGTAAAAATATCGGTAAAATAATGCTAAGGATGCAACATCTCTATGCACTGATAATGGAGGAAGGTCCTGCGTAATGGAGGATTATTGATTAATGTAATGGTTTTATTTTCAATTTTGTCCAACTGCCTCAATGCAACCGCCGCAAATCCACTCCACAGTGGAGAACAGTATTCAGTCGGAGAACGCACATGCCTTCTGTATATTTTGGCCAACTGCTCGTCAGTGAGGAATTCACGAACTCTGTACAGGAGTCCCAATTTTTTAGAAGTATTATTAGCATGGGATTTAACGTAAGCTGTCCAGCTTAGGTTGGTGTTTAGTGTAGCACCTAGGATATCAATTGTAGTGGATATGGGATTATTGACATCATTGAAAATTATGTGAGAGTCTGAGGGATTCTTTCTGTTGGGGAGAGTGATGAACTTAGTTTTCTGAACATTAAATGAGACCAGATTTATTTGTCCCCACTGATTAATTTTAGAAAAGTCCTGGTTTAGAAAAATTGCTGTGTTTACTGTATTTGGGAATATATAATATCAGATTGTGAAAAGGAGGTACTAAATGTGAAAGAACTATAAAGTGTCGAGTCATCAACATAAAAGTGTATTTGGTTGCGAGTGACAGATAGGAGGTCATTTATATGAATGAGAAAGAGGGTTGGGGCCAAAATTGATCCCTGAGGGATGCCAGCATTTGTGGAATGAAATTGGGAATAAATTCCATGCACCATGACCCGTATTTTTCTATTAAGAAGGTGAGAAGAAATTAGAGGAGCCAGTGATGCATGGCCATAGTGTGACATCTTAGACAATATGACCCGGTGCCATACTCTGTCAAATGATTTGAGATATCAAGTGCTATTGTGTGTTTCACCATGTTGGTCTATTGTGTTATTAGTTTGATGGGTAAGAAGGCAAAGAATGCCTACAGCTGAACGTTCTTGTCTAAATCCATACTGCCGAACATTGATTAATTCATTGTTTTCCAAGTGCTTGACTGGGTTTATGGAGGCTGCGGCGAGAATTTGTGTGCCTCTCATGTCTAGATGATCCTTGACTTTGAGGATATTGGTTTCTTGGTGTAGGTGGTCTGTGGGTATAGTAGCTGCGCAGCCTGCGATTATTTTTAGGGCCTTGTTCTGTATGGTTTGTAGGGTGTTGTAGTGTGTTTTAGTGAGGTTAGAGGCCCAAGTAGGGCTTGCATAATTCATCACTGAACGTATATATTGTTTGTTTACTGTGGTGGTGGTTTCTTTGTTGTGTCCAAATGTTGTATGGGCAAGTGACTTTAAGGCGCTGAGTCTTGATGTTAATTTATCTTTAATGTTTGTGATGTGTTGTTTAAATGACACTGATGTATTGTATGTTACACCAAGGATTTTGTGTGTGTGTGTGTGTGTGTGTGTGTGTGTGTGTGTTAAAGGAGTGTTGTTAATGGTGAGGTGTGGAATGTGACTGTGTTCTGCTG
>JAGKTI010017476.1:0-18482 GCA_018397915.1 Birgus latro
AATTGAGACCACGGGATTACCGTATTCACGATGTTACCGTATGTCTACAGATGCTCCATTAACTCAACGTACCCGTTTATAATTTCATGCCGTAGCTATTATAGCCCGCCTAAAATGTCAGGATCGTTTGGGCATTGCCCCTCATGGGAATTAACCCTCCTGTGGCTTTCTTTTCCCTCGGAGCTGAGTGGTAAAATTTCGTTCCATTACAAACCATATAAGAAACCTTAAAACAACTGGCAATGACTGGCCAAGACACTTTCTCCGTGACTCTCCACCAACTAATAGCACTCCTACACTGAATACTGCGCTTTCCCCCTTGGCGGTAACGGAGTCTCCACTTTTACCTGGTATTTTCCTTACCTTCCTTCGTCCTTAATAATGCATTAACATAAATCAATTTTTAAACAACACAGATATTAACCAACAAGCAGCTGCAAAGTTCATGGTGCTCAAATACTGTCGAAACCTTACGAGGAACCAAATAAGAAACCTTCAAGTGTAATTATAATTTTTGCTTCTTCACTCCATGACTGGCAAATTTCTCCACCAAAGAAATCTGGTCACGCCGTCGCTAAATTTCATGTTCCTTTAGGCGATACAAGCTGCAGTACTCCTCAGAAGAACAGACACGAATGGAGGTCACGGGAAAGAAGGGCGTTAGTGTCTTATTACTCATTTCCTGCCACCACTTTCACAACTGTCTCACGACACTGTCATTTACTGCGTGCCACCCGCAACCACACACTTGACATTTGCGCGAACTTCACGGAAGAAATTCTTGGCAGAGTACAAGATAGGGGTGGCGGGGAGGGGACGACGAGAAATCGCCTCCCTCCCCTCTCGCCTTCCTGTCGTCTATCTCAAGCTTAGCCTGGGGCAGGGATACCACAGTCGTGTGCAACTGTGCATGCTGCTTTCCCTGCTCTCGCACACTGTGCTTAGGGGTCCATGCCTGTCTAGATATTGGGAAAACATTAGTACGGACATGAATCTGTTGTTTTTACTTGGCACATAGTGCTCACGCCACGTTCAATCTTATATCAAGAAATTTGTTGCATCATACATACAGGATAATGAGTTCAATGTTGTCTTTACAATTCCTTATCTCGAATAACGAAGTATAATGTATTCAATTTGGCGACGCCCACAGTTCTACAATAACAAAAAATTCAGCAATGAGCGAATGCTTATAAGGTAAATAAACTAACCGTGCGGTAAGAGCTATACCGCTAGATCTCACCTTCCTGGCCTTGATTTCCGTCCTTTTACAGCTTCTATTACGTAGATACACACACACACACACACACACAATGCTACAGCTAATCATTGTTTTGCAGCTTCTGCTACTTTTGATCCACAGCACAAAAACAGTGCTACTGCTAGTGTTAATCTATTTTACCACTCAGTATTCAAAATGGGGATGACAATTACTGGCCAAAAAAAAAAAAAAAAAGTACAGACAGCAGAAACAAACACAAGGTGACCACAGCACCGTCTGGGTATAATTCAGTAATATTACATTGTAAAGCGTTTCATATACCTTTACTTGTAACAGCATTCACTCTGACACTGTTGCAAACAATTCCAAATCAACCTAACGCACTCAAAATACTTTACTACACAGACGGTACCATCTCACATGCACATGTTTAATTCCGTCGTGTTTATGCTGGGGTAAATTACTTAGTTATACTTTTCCGGATAATTTTCGGTTTTTCTGCACACATCGCCAAGGAACGTTTAGACAGTACATTTCCTTATTTACTTTAGGCTTGGCTGAATATCCCATGACTACACTAATGCGTGTAAAAACAGCACACATGGCCAAATTTCTGTTAAACACATACAAATATGCAGGATGCAAATGAGCCAGTAATTCCAAATCTCCCGACCGGCGAATGACCTTAATTCACACAACAGACTATACAGTACTTATCTCACTCACTGATATTATAGCATAAACAGGTTTTCCGGGACTGATTCTACTACTGCCAATTAACGCGTGACTGAAACTGAAAGCTGACGTGAGGCAGCACCATCACTGAGATACTGGCCCATCGTGTGACAGCAGGTCACGTGATGCTCCACTTAAAACCAGGACACAACCCAATCACACCAGACAACTATACTCTATGAATGTTAAAAATCTGACTCGCTCAGTGAACCTTACCCAGGGTCTAATTATAACAAGTTATCACCTAATTATCGATACATGATCTTTAAATAATCCGGGGATATGGATACTTATTGGTGGGTTACCCTGTGGATAACTGTTACTTGGGTAACTATAAATGCTAATGGTAGCATAATTATACAGCATATTAATTCCAATCACCGTTACTGTCTACGTTAATAACAGTTCATTCGTTACAGGCTGATTTTTCCCTACTTCTTTCATCTAGCACAGGAACATGAATCAACAACACTCACCATTTACTGCTATGCCTTCACTACAAGTTTCAAAATGACTTTTCCGCACGGAGAAAACGTAACACAATAATTGTTCTGACAATCTTCTTCCTTTCTTAAGTAAAACAACAGATACTGGATCTCCGGGACGATAACAGCATATCAAAACAACCAAAATTCAGAAAATATCCAGGAGATGGGAAGCAGAGACAGTGACAACATCTAACCTCCCCTACGTCGTAGCTTAAACTGCGTGTGCGTGCTGGACTGCTGGTGCAGTGCTGGTGGTGTGATTGGTTCTCTGGTCGTGCGCCCTGTGTCCGAAACTTTGAGCGGGACTCACTTTGCTTTCTTAATTTCTTTTTCACTGTTCACCATGAGCAATGTCATTTCCGTACATCACAATATATTACCATTCCCATAAAATAAAAACTTAATAATAACAATGTTTACAATAATAATAAAAATGATGATAATATTATTCATCAAGATACACTGCGGTGAGAATAAAGAAAAAGAAAGCAGAAAGTAACGTTACTTAGAAATGTCTAAGAGCTGACGCGATGACGTCACGTTGCCATGACAACTGTCTGGTTGTAAACAAACACCTGGCATGGTGGCTTTTATAGTCATTTTTTTTTCTTTCTGCCGAGGATAGATGAAGGGAACCCACAATAGATAAGATCATATATTAATCTTTTCTTATTCAAATTACGTAATACTGTGTGAAGGATAACATCAGAAGACTACAACACTTTTTGAGCCAGGTAGACGAAGTCTATCTATCTATCTATCTATTGCCAGACGCCATAATCCCGTAAGGGGTGGCCATTTGACTCTGAGTTATTTGTTTTACAGGGAGGGGCACTAACCCTCCACCAACCCACTTGTTGACACGTAGGGAGCTTAATGGGGATGACATAGACGAAGTCGATGGTCATTATTTTTGCAAGAAATGTACTGTGTGTCTGTGTCGAAAACCCATTCTCAAAAAGCATTGATTGTAGAAGGAAAAATTTAGTAAAAAAAAAAAAATTAGTCAACTTGAGTTCACACTCAACCAGCATTGGGAGTCATCCAAGTTTTCATCTAATAGCATTATTAGTCTACCTGGCTCACAGATAATGGGTAGTCTTTTTTTTTTCTTTTTTTTTCTTTTGTCAGGTTTGACTGCAAACTTTTCATTTTATTTTTTAACTAGTAATCTTTCATTTTTCTTTGCGGTAATGCTCCATTTTTCTTTGCCAGCAGAAATGAAGTTTCTTTATGCAGCCTTGTATTGGATGTTTTTCACCGGACAGAAAAAGTTAGTGAAAATTTTGCATCACCTGATACCACGTACGAGCACTGTTGTTCCTGTTTCACCAAAACAGTACAGCAGACCCAACACATATTTGAAAAGCCAGAGTTCAGCAATCACTCTGACAGTCAGGCAGACTGGGGTACTTACCAATTTTCGTTTTTTTTTTCTTTTTTACTATGATATTTTTAATGGTTCGCACTACAGTATATACTATCCTTAGCAGCATATTTCTGATTCATTTATTATTATTTTAGGTTTTATAGGTCCCACTGAGTTTTGTTAGCAGATCAGGTCACAATTTGGATAGGTTTAGGATAGGTCTAGAGAAAATCGTATTTTAATTGGTAAAAAAATTTGGTTTGGTTATATTAGGTCTAACAGCAAGCAGTCTGTGTTACGTCAAAATATGGCTTGGTTAGATTTGGATTAGCAGTAGTGCATGGAAGTCCAATCAGGTCAATAATTAGGTTTGGTTGTTAGGCCTAGTGCATGGTGGCCTATGTCATTTTTTTTTTTTGTTGTTGTTGTCGTCATATCCAGTGATAGATACGATACTCGGGTCAAGATCTATTTTGGTTACATCTACTGGTAATCTAGCCTGCATGACTGATTACGTTAGTCAAGATTATCATTAACATCTTGCTTGAGAGGTTGAGAAGGTATTAAACTTTCTTGCAGGCAGCATTTGAGACATGCTAGTATTTATTTCACTATCTTAAGCTTTTCAAGCATGCATTTGTCCTTTCAGTATGGAATCTTGGAATGTGGGTAGCTTGAAGGGTAAAGGGGTAGGTAGGGATGTGGTGGAGACCTTGAGCAAGAGGCGAGACTGCTACTTACAGGAAATTAGCTGTACGGGAGTCAGTAATGATGATCGTTGGGAAGGACTGTAGGTATGCGTTTAGAACATGGTGGTGTGGGTGTGCTTGTCTCAGAGAAGCAGGAGGGGTTGTTATGAATGTACTGAGAGTGAATGAAAGGATTATTGCGCTAAAAATGTTTGGAAACCTGGTTACAGTAATATTGGCATATGCTCCACACGCTGGCTTGGATGATGAAGAAAAGGACAGATTCTGGAATGATTTGATATGTTTTGTTGGTGGTATGGGGGATGACGGCAGGGTAGTTTTAGGATGTGAGTAAGCAGCTCAAGGATACGAAGGGGTGAACAGAGGGTGCACGTATGGTACGAGGAATGCGGAAGGGAAAGAATACTGAAGTTTGGGGAGGCAATGAACGGGATTGTGTGCAACACGCTTTTGAGAGAGAGAGAGAGAGAGAGAGAGAATCATCTACTCGATTTGTTTACCATAGTACCCACTGCTGGTGAGATGTACTATTTCTCTCACCGATCAGTGCACCAGACAGAAGATGAAATTGTTCCACATCTCACCAACAGTGGACACCATAGTAGATTCGGTAGATAATACGAGCAGATGTGTACTGCTACTAGATACAGAAAAAGTGTAGTTAGAATATCTATCCCATTGGCTACAGAACATGCATTTATTAATTTAACAAATAGTAAAAACTGCCAAAAATTATCGCTGCGTGCTCCAAGCATTTCATGGCTGTTAGTCTGACGCAGCCCATAGAAAACATTGTCCTTCAGTAAATAATTGTATCCAGCATTTTGATAAGGACGGGGCAGGGTCTGATTCTTGGCGGAATTACCATATGCTGACTCCCACTAGAGTTCCCAAATTTTATTACAGAATTCCTATTTTCATTGAATTTTATGGAAAAATATGTAAGATTTTTTTTGCATTATCGTTAATAACATTGTTCTTTTACTGTAACCATATGTCTGACAAAAATAAGGACATAAGCCCCTCACGCCTCCATCCCCTTACTCCGTGGCTACATAAGTTGTCATACTGTAATATCTCACAGCTCTTATCAAACAGCAGACTGTTTCATTTCCCGCAGGTATACTTAACTGTGACATGCTTTTACTCAGGGTAATAGTTTTTGTTCGCATATTTTATCCTGGCTTCTTTGGGATCAAATATTATTCACTTCAGTCTCATGCCCTCTCCACATTATTATTATTATTATTATGTTTTGGGGGTGTGCAGAGAAGGAATGAAGTGCCAGAAAACGTGACACTCGCGCATATGAAGAAAGCAGTGAAACGGCTGAAAAATGGGAAAGCAGCTGGAGTTGATGAGGTGTACGGTATGCAGAGATGATTATGTATAGTGGAGAGAGCGGAATGAAGTGCTTGTTGGAGATATGTAAGAAGGTATGGATGAGTGAAACTCTGCCAGCAGAGTGGAAAAAGGCTGTGATTGTACCCCTGTACAAAAACAAAAAAACAAAAACAAAAGTATGCGAAGTGAGTGCAAGAATTATCGTGGCATAAGCTATTGAGTGTTGTAAGGAAGGTACAGTATATGGAAGAATTATCACAGGGAAAGTAAAAGAGATATCAGAAGTCCTAGTGAACGATGAACAGGGTGACTTTAGGTGTGGCAGAAGATGTGTGGATCAAATATTTGCAGTGAGACAGTGGAGAAGGCTTGTGAGAGGGACGATAAGGAGTTTATGGCATTCATGGAGCTGGAAAAAGCATACGACAAAGTAGACAGAGAAGGATCGTGGAGGGTTCTGCGCATGTACGGTGTGGATGGTAAGCTGCTAGGTGCCATCAAGAATTTTTATAATGGTAGTGAAGCATGTGTAATGGAAAATGGACATCTAAGTGAATTGTTCACAATCAATGTCAGCGTGCGACAAGGTTATATGATGTCCCCCTGGTTGTTCTATATATATATGGATGAGGTGATGAGAGAAGTAAGAACACGAGTAATAGATAGAGGGATGGCGTTGGTAATGAATGGTGATGGATGGAATATCTCAAATTTGTTGCATGCTACTGATGCAGTGATACTTGCAAATACCACACAAGAACTTGGTAGACTAATGCAGAGGTTTGCTGATGTCTGTGAGCGTCGTGCCTTGAGAGTAAATGTAGAAAAGAGTAAAGTGATGGTTATTGAGAGAGAATGTGACTCCCAGTGTAATGCTGCAGTAAATGGAGAGATACTGGAATTGGTGAGAGTTCAAATACCTGGGTACAGTGATAGAAAAGAGAGGAAAATGTGCAAAAGAAGCGGAAAGTAGAGTGACACAAGGAAGGAAAGAAGCTGGTGCTATGAAGGCCTTCATAAGAAACAGAAGCTTGAGTGCTGCAGCTGCGCATGGCTTACATGAAGGCATGTTAGTACCAACTTTAACATATGGATGTGAGACTACGGTGTGGCATGAAAATGAAAAGTCAAGAGTGGGAGCAGTGGAGATGGGACTGCTAAGAAATATATGTGGAGTACAGAGAGTGTATAGGATATGAAACATAATGTGATTAGTGAAAGATGCGGAGTGAGGAAGTCTGTGGACACCAGAATAGAAGAGAGTGTACTGAGATGGTATGGTCATGTGGAGAGAATAGATAACAACAGAGTGGTGAAAAAGGTATATATCTGAGCGAATTTGAAGGAGGGAGGAGGCGAGGTAGCCCAAGAAGAAGGTGGAGGGATATGGTGAATGAGTGTGTGAGGAAGAGAGGTATGGAAGTCGGTGAGGCTAGCGGACTGACGAGATCGAGCTGACTGGATGAATGTCGTGAGAAGAAACGCATGATCAGGGATTTGGCAACCCTTTATAACGTGACAGCGTTCGATTACGTGTATGTGAAGCTACAGAACATGGTGAAAGTTTTTGGCGTATCAGATAGAGCCAGGATACCGGAGGCTTGAATGATGAGTAAATGGAAACGTGGCCCATTGGACTGGGCAAACTTGGGCTGTCTGGACGTTGCTACTCCTCACTCTGCCCTAGGGTGGGAAAGGAGGTCCGGATGATGATGATTATGATGATGATCATCATGATCATGTCTACTGCGTATCTGTCTTCTAGTTAACCCAAGAAAATATTCTCTTTCGCTCAGCATTCTGAACCAGAACGGGTTGTAATGCTGTAGTAAATCTGGAAACGGCTTGGTATTGTCCACTTTGAATCTTGACCAGAGGTACTCATCAGTTTTGTGATTATATTTTCTTCAACACGCATCTGTGATCACTCATTCTCCATGTTTTGTTCTTCCTAGCAATGATTTAAGAGATCTTGGCTAAATTACATTTTGAATTTTAGGCTTGTGTTTCCAAATATTTGTCATTAGACAAAAAATGACATGCCTAGATATAATGACAAATTTGCAAAACTTGGTAACCCCGTGGTCTGTACATTCTGGACATAGCGCGATTACGAGTATACTAGGATTAGGCTAAATGATACATTGTGCGAGAATTTATGTCAAGCACAAAATCAGACAATAATGAAATCCATAAAACTTGTATGGTAAGAGTGCCTTAATATGGTAACTCTGTTGCACATCCACCCGCTAATGAAAAGAGCTGTGCATTATCAAAGCTTGGGAAGGTCGCCCACAGAGTGTGGTAGCAAATGTCAAGTGGTGCGATTTAGTAAATATCAAATATCAGAAAACTAAGGGAATAAGTTTCAGTAAAGTGTCACTTTTACTCAGCTTTACGATAGAAATCGTTTCGTTTCGTTTAGTTTTTAAAGGCTCCAACATGCTTGCATGTGTCGGCCTTGATCACCTAATGGCCGCTCTCCATGCTGCTCGATCTCTGGCAGCTTCCCTGTTCAGTCCCTTACCCCTGAGGTCACACTAAATGACCTCATTCCACGTCTTTTTCGGTCTACCTCTCCCAGCCCTACCCCTAACGCTAACACTTCTCACTTTCAGTACCCAATCATCATCCTCCATCCTTTCCACATGCCCAAACCATCTCAATCTACCTCTCCTCATCACACCACCAATACACTCCAGTCCCATCCTACCTCTCAACTCTTTCGTTGTAAACCTAGCCCCTCCCCCCCCCCCCGTCCTCGCACTCAAAGATGCACTGCACATCCACCTAATCATCGTCATTTCTGAAGGCTTGAGCCTGCGAATATCCTCTTCCTTTACTGCCCAGGTCTAACAACCATGAAGCATTACACTCCTCCCAACACATACAGCATACAAAGATCCCTTAGCACGTAGGAAGAGCCCTCTCAGTATCAGGAGAAACAACACCTCCCTGAACTTCCTCCAACTACTCCTCACTCCAGCATATAACATGTCTCCCAAATAACAAAACTCTTCCACACACTAAAGAAACTCATAGCAAAATCAATCCTTTCACGGCCGACAATCTTCGCATGCTCTCCCCAACACACCGTACACATGAAATCATTATCTCGCAGTCTACCTCTAATACCACTACATCTCTTATGCACCCACTTATAACAAACACGGCACAAGATGGAATTACTTCCCACACCCTTGTGGCAAATTGCACATAGCCACACTCCTCCTTTGACAGTACCCCCGCCAGACCCAGATACCATCACTTCTGTTTTATCTGCATTTACTCTTTAAGCCCTTGTGCCCTGTACCATCTCTCCACTTCCTAACTCTTTCCTCCGCCTCCCTTTCATTCTCTGCAATCAACATCAAATCATCGGCATAGAACATCTCCCACGGGAGTCCATTTCTGAAGTAACATGAGAGGGCTTCAAGTACCAAAAACGTACAGAGAGAGTATACCTCCGCCAGTGCCATTGTCATTAAAAAGGATCCGGATCCGTGAATATAGGATCCTGATTCGGATCTGCCCCCAAATTTAGCCAATTCTTTCTTGGTCCGTGGCGCACCTTTCCACAAAATTTCATTGAAATTCATTGAGAACTTTTGGAGATATTGTGCTCAATACTTCGGATCCGGATCAGGCACAAAATTAATAATTTCTTCCTTGGCCCATGGCCCACCCTTCCACAAAATATCATGAAAATCCGTTAATTTTTTGAGTGATCCTGCTAATAGACAGACAAACAAACAAACCAACGCTGGCAAAAAAATAACCTCCTTGGGGGAGGTAACAAAAAGGGGCTCAAGACTGCCCCCTGATGCACACCAATATTCACGGAAAACTCATCACTCAAATCTCCATTCACCTTTACCTGGGTGCGAGCACCCATATACCGTACATAGCCATAACCACCCTAACCACATCGCCCACTTCACCACTACGAATGTGGATAATAAAGCCAACTCTTCTAGCGCCATTGGTAATATAACGAATTGACTAAGTGATTACTGGATAGACTGAGGATCATTTATGCAAAATGGCCAGTCAAAAGTTTTCATTCATGAGTGGTTAGTGGTCTTGCCAAATCGCATACCTTTACCTAGACATAAAACAGTCGCAATAGTTGTGTTACAGTTGCGGGCCCAAGACCGAGTTAGGCTCGCCAGCTAGGTAGCAGTCAACACTAAAGTCCCCCTCCCGGGTCCCACTGGAAGGATCACAACTACCCAACTACTGGAGGTTGCACAGGTATAGTACCGCACTGGAGCGGCAGGGTCGTCAGACGAATGGGAGGCTGGGTGCTTCCGTGAGTCCATAAGGCAGGGGTGGGCTGCTATCTGTTTGGCAAATGAAGGCGGGCTCATTTTACTCGTATATGCCCCTTGAAACTCCCACCCAAAAGCTCTCAAATGCATACAGGAGGACCAGGACCGATCTTTGTACACCTAGAACAGATGAATTTATGCCACGAAGCTTTGTGTGGCACGTGACGCCTCCGTGACCCAGGAAAACGTTGTCAAGGACCAGTTTATGAACCTTGATCGCTATGGCTGTTCAGTGTGGGGATCACATGACGTGGCTGCATCCAGCATAACAGCCAACTGTTTTCCTGAGTCTCCATGAGTATATGCACTCTACGAGAGTGTCACTGTATTGGTGTGTAGGCAATGCTGTGGATCATGTTTTTTTTTTGGGGGGGTACCTTTAATTTGCACTCAGATGTACTTTTCAAATTTATTTACAACAGACAAGTAAACGAACACCAGATTCTACAAAGTGCCTCAAGCAGAAAGCATTAGTGGTTTATTTTATTTCAGGATATATTAAATACTACAGAGCACATCCTGTCATTTTTTTCCCCCCTTGAGTGATAGGGATAACAAAGGGAAAGTTTGCTGCGCATCTGTTTAATCGCTGATATACATGCATAGTACGTAAAGCTAAACTCAGTTTTAGATACAGAATATTTCATTAAATAAACAGCACAATGGAGCATGCTCCTAAACCACTTCATTATTCAGGATATCAAACACTCTGTCAGTAATGTCATTCATCACCCTCAGTTCTGGAGAATTAAAGTACTTGAGAAAGATGTAGGCCGCTTGTGCTGTCTCCTGAAAGGCCACTAGAGATGGCTGAAACTGCATGGCACCATACATGGCAATCAACACCAGCTGTGTGAAGGCACAGTCAACAGAGAATAACTAAGGAGTTTTAATTGTCTCAAAGAAAGCTAAAGGAGTGTCATGCCAAACTGAAAACCCTCTCTGTGGGCTTTATACAATGAAAAACAAAACTGCAAAAACCTATCATCACCATCATATTCCATCCCTATAGATATTTTGGCTTTGTTTTCCACCCCAGCCTTATTACAGTCCACTCATTACCCCATCCCATTACACCTACCATCCCACCATTACCACATCCTAATACTCTGTCACTCATCTCATTACCTTAACAAGTATAGGGATTGCAAGCTGCAAGCGCCGAGCAACACCGTACGTGTCCATTATGTCTGAGAACGCCAGCTTTAACAGAGGACCATAGTGTCGCAAGTAGTAGTCCAGCCCTTTCCTGTTGGAGATAGAGACTGCAAGATGGGGCAGGCAAAGATAGTGAAGAGGTGATATACACACACAAACGCAGGACGAGAAAGATTTGGGCTTTTATTAAAAAAGGCAGAAGCTTAATTGCTAACGCTTCCTTTCCAAATAAAGATGAACAAGAAGTCAAAATCCTCATACATCCTTCATTTTGAGATATCTGGACCAACTGATTTTGCAAATGTACATAGCAGGCGGTACTGCGTCAGCAGTGATTTTACCCTTGTCTTAGTGAATTAACGAGCCAAATTAACATTTTTAAAGAGCTGTTAAAATTATATTCTCTTATGCAGATGACATACTTAGTTTAGTCCGAGAAAGTGGCCGAGAAGGATATGGAATGAATATATCGCAGAAGGGGAATATTAGAAATAGTAACTGATGAGCTATATGGACAGTTTACCCAAAGAATATGTCAAGTGGTATAGCGAGAACTGAATTATCCTATAAAATGCTAAGAAATAACAATCTGAGTTAAAATGCATGACATGGAATAAGTCAAATGAAGGTCATGGGTGGCCAGGCAAGGGAAGGTCATGGGTGGCCAGGCAAGGGAAGGTCAAGTATGGACAGGCCATGGAAGGACAAGGCAGGACAGGGCACAGGAGGGCAAAATTAGCTATATAAAGCGTAGATTTATTCTAAATACAGAACGTTTGAAAAAGGAGGGGGGGGGGGAGACGTGATTCCTATCAAATTTAAATTCATACGGGCCCATTATTAAATTCCTCAAAATTATCATTAAAGCTCTCTTCCCATTAATAATTCAATAACACTGGTAAGATTATTCTAGCATATATTTTAGTATTTTTTTTTATCTTACGTAATCATTGGTCTGCTGAAAATATTGGGGTACGCCCCCTCCCCCCAGAAAAGAAAACATGTCTGGTTAGGTGTAGTAGACTGAGCAGGCCACTCAAGGTAGCATAGGATCTAACACAGGTTAAGTAGGCTGAGTGAAGCATAATTACAGACAAGAAAGAACACTCAAGAAAGCAACATCCGCGCCTAACTGCATTTCTGACATCGCCTTGTGGCCTTGGCTTGGACAGATTGCTCTGAAAATCGAATTAATCTTTGCTGGACTCTTAATCCCTTCACTAAATTTTGTCCAAATCAGATCGCAACTGTGATCTGACCTTGTCCTGTGACTTCGGCCTTTGACCTTTCCTTGTGGCCTTGACCTTTGACTGACCCTTCCCTTAAGTAAATCCCTTTATCCCTGTCTTACTTGAAACCTTCCACAAAGTTTGATCAAAATCAGAGGAAAAAATGTTTAAGCTAACCTTATCATGTGACCTGTTTTTTTTTTTTTTTTCAAGCACCACCACCATTATGTAAGGGTAAGCGCCGCAGGGCGCATAACCTCACTCACGTTTCGTGCAACCCTCCAGACAGTGACCCTTCCCCCTCTTAATCATATATCGACAGGAACGATCAACTCTGTTTAGCCATGAGTCCCGCGGCCTTTCCCTTGGTCTCCTCCACCCACGGTTAACTCTCAGAGATTACCCAGCATCAGGATTAACATCAGGAAAACGGGCCACGTGCCCATATAACTGGAGCTGACGCTGACGTAATTGGTCTCAATTCAGTCTCAAGGAATAGTCGCTCGTCAGCCACCAGGTTATACCAGCAATATCCCATGATCCTGCCCAGGCACTTAGTACAAAAGGCGTCAGTTCGCCACTGTTTAGTGTCCATGTCTCACAGCCACAATAAGACGGGGAGCGTCAGTGCCTTAAAGGTGCGAATTTTTGAACTGTTTTCTCTTTAACCCACCCACCAAGTTTGATTAAAATCATTGTACACACACACACACACACACACACACCGCTCGCTGGCGCAGTGGTAGCGTTCTCGCTTGCCATCTGGTAGACGGGAGTTCGCGCCTCGCTCAGGTTGCGAAAAGTTTCACTGACGAAGTGGGTGGTTACTGTCCCCCTTGAGCAAGGGGATGGGTGTGTGCGTGTGTGAAGGTCACAGCCTTGCCCATAGATCGGACTATATGAGCTCTCAGCTCCCTTCCGGGAGGGTAAAAGCTGACGATCACTACCATCAAGTGATCCTGACCGACCCAGTGAGTGAGTTACACACACACCACGTCGAATAAAACATAACGCCCTCTCGCGGATGTAATGACAAACCGATTAAGGTCACAAATGAATGTTGAATTGACCGGTTCACATGCACTAAGTTCGTGCATGGGCACTAGACCCTGTGAATAAAGTACCCAGTACTAAATACATTACCCGATTTTTCGCCAGATAATACTAAATAATAAAGATGCAATTTTATACATGTACTGTACATAAATTGTCCCTCTATATTGTATATGAAATCACTCATATAGTTGTGTCCAAAGACAAGCGATGTCGTATCGGGTACTTTGGGCATAAGTACTTTGTGCTGTTACGAACTTGATGTATGTGACGCTGTAAATCAAAATTAACTATAAAAAATAATATTGGCCATTTAAATAGACAAAAAATACTCTTACTGGTGTAAGAAAATGTCCTTTATTCACTCGTGGTGACCTTTTCTACCTCAAAAGTTAACTGTATATAGACTACTCTAGCACCCTTTCAGGAATACTGTATATCCATTTGCGTATTTCAACTATATGTTGAAATAAGAAAAGCCCATTACACACTATGATTAAAATCACGGCCGGACGACTTTTTATAGAGGCAGACTACAGTGTGTCATTTGTACTAACAAAGGGCAAATTTGAGCCTCTAGGTTAGCACTCATTTACGTTTTAATGGTAAATTCATCAATGGACAATGACTTGCTCTCACCTGGAGGAGTCGCTGATGTCACTGGCGCCACTGACAATAGTTTCGAGAAGGGAAGGTGTAAACTGTTCTCTGCTTTCTGGCACCACCTTGGCCGCCGCCACAGCAACCACCAAACAGAGCCATGCCTTCATTCTGGTATTTGCCAATCAACAGTTATTTAGATATTTTAAAGTGTAGTGCTGTACAAGGACCTGATTCCGTAAACCGACAGTCAAATAATCAGACATTTTTACGACTGTGTTCCTTCAAACTACAAGAATACTTGCATTTTTTTTATTACCCCCATTATTTCGGTAGTTTAAGCCTACTGGAAGTGTTAAATTGTTATAAACCATTAGTGCCTAACAAAACACCACACAAAAGCAGACAACCACATTGCTCTTTAAAATAAATAATCGCTTCCAGTAAAAGACAACACACTACTATGCCAAGTATTATACCTCGACTGTCTCCTGCTTTATGTAACGTAGGCTACTCCAGAAAATATAAAGATACCGACAGCAAGAGGCGGTGGTCCAACAACAACTGAGCCTTAGAGATACGCAGGTCTCAGACTGCCACATTACTAGCCATGCATTAAACCACACACCAACACAGCGAGTTGTCATCAGATTCGAATTAAATGAAGCTTCGAGTTAAAATACTGATAATTCAAGAATTCATAGAGTTTTTCAGTTACAGTATCAGGGTGGACTGGCGAACGAACATGACCAAACACTTCCGAACAAGCATTCATGGACGTTAGCGTTTATGTACTGGAACCTCCGCAGTTGATGAAAGCGTCAAATACCTCCGCTGTTATCACTCACGTACACCAGCATGTCAAGGGAAGTTGTGTGTGCTGTATTTTCAGTATTCTCATCCATGGGCTCTTGAAGTAATAAATGATGTTCCGACACCCATTCGCACATTCATGTGAGCTTGTTCAAGTTCTATTATGTTCGCAATATGGACTGAGCATGCTCACTATTTTTTTTTTTCTAAGTTCGCTAATGCTTGCTCATGGTCGTTCGCCAAGTTTCACTCCACCCTAATAGATCGGTACAGGTTGTATTACCTAAAGGCACAATGTATGATAACAAAACATATAGGGAGAGAGAGAGAGAGAGAGAGAGAGAGAGAGAGAGAGAGAGAGAGAGAGAGAGAGAGAGAGATTAATTTTACAAAAAACTGTATGCATCAAAGGCCACAGGCTGACACAGGTGAAATACCTGAGGTAGCACCAGACGAAGTAAATATTTCTCTTAAAAATATGAAAAGAGGGAAGGCTTCAGGAGAAGATGGAATAGTAGCAGATTTACTGTTGGATGCAGGAGTAGAAGTACAAAATTGGCTTTCTCGCTTATTTACTCAATGTATTAAAAAAAAATCCCAAAACACAGCGTAGTGCCATAGTTATTTCACTTTACAAAATAGGTGACTCAAAAGATCTTAGTAACTATCGACCAATTAGTTTATTATCAGTCATTTACAAACTCTTCACTAAAGTCCTTAAGAAAAGGATAACAAGAAATTTAGAGGAAAACCAACCTAGTGAACATGAGAAAGAACGTGGGCGAGAGGAACGTGAGCGAGAACGTAAACACGAGCTTGAAGTGCTGAAGCTCAAGCGAGACTCCTTGGCTTCAGGCACATCGGGTGCAGCCAATCCAAGCTCTACGAGTGCTTCCCCAGCATCTGTTCTAGCAACTCCACGCCTCAAGCTTCCTTCTTACAAGGAAGGAGAGCGAATCGAGCCATTCATAGCTTGTTTCGAAGACATGGCACAGCTGTACAATCTAGATGAGGCAGCCGAGCGGCTTCAGTTTCTTAGCCTGTTTGAGGGCCCTGCCCTCGACATTCTCCACAGAATTCGCGGAGATAATCTCACGTAGGAGATGATGAAGACCGCACTTATCAAAGCGTACGGTCTCACCGTTGATCATGCTAGAAATCAGTTCATGAGAGCGCGTCTCCAGGAAAAGGAGACAGCTGTCAAGTTCCTTGACCGTCTCACGACATACTTAGGCACGCGAGAGGGAATAATCGACCTTGTGCTGAGCACACAGCTGGAAAAGTCGTGACCTGCTGAGCTTATGGCCCAGTCCAAGATGCGCAAACCAAATGGTGGAAACGGCTGATGCATTCTTTACTGCAAACGGGTACCAAACTCGTAAGCAACAGTCCTGGAACAGGACAGATACTGCTAAGTCTGGGAAGCAATCTCAGACTGAACCTCAGCATCAAGGCCATTCTCAGAATAATGGTCATGGTCCAGGCAAATCGCAGAAGGACCAGGGGCTGAATAAGCAGCAACCTGCTTGGAAGAGGTACAACAAGTACCCTAACCAGCAGCAGTATCAGCCACGCATTCAACAATCGGAACAAACCTTTTCAGCACCAGCCCCAGTGTATCGGAGGCAGGAGGCAAATGCAGCCTTCATTCCCCGACAGGCACACGATGGTGCCGTCCCCACCAGCACAGGTCCTCCTTCACAGTTCACTAGTCCCCCTCAGATGGTGAACCCTCCTCCACAGATGGTCAATGCTCCTGCTCCCCAGATGGTAAGTACGACTCCTCATGCACCTAGTCAAAGTACGACTCCTTGTGCACCTAGTTCGAGTACGACCCCTCAGGCATCTAGTCCTGTCACGTTCGCCGAGTTGTGTGCCATGCAGCCTTATCAATGGCTGGCTGTTTCCTCCACAGGCCCTCCCACAGGTAACAGTGCCTTCCTTGTTCAGCCAGGGGTTGTGGGAGGCGTTTCTGTTAATGTCCTGAGAGACAATGGTTCCTCAGGTTGCACTGTCAGGCAGAGTCTAGTTCGGCCTGAAGAATACACAAGCAGACAGATCCAAACTCAGCTTATTGATGGATCAGTGAGATTGTTCCCTGAGGCACGTATCCAGGTGGCATCTCCCTTTTACACAGGTTCAACAGTTGCAGCTGTCATACAAGTACTATGTTTGACCTCATTATAGGTAACATATCAGGTGCCAAATTTAGTTGCACCGTAAATGTTACTACTCAGACTTCGGCTGCAGTAACACGAGCCATGGCCAAGACTCCAAATTGTGTCACCCCGGTGGCCATTGCATCGCTGCAAGATCTGATTGACAGTCAAGATGTTGTCCAAGAACAACAATCTGACCCGACACTTGCTGTTGTGTGGAAGAAACAAAAGGGTAAAGTGACCAAGTATTCACGGGGTGGACGAGCCAGGTTCCTTCGCAAACAAGGACGGCTCTACTGTGAGTCACAAACATCCGAGGGCAAGGCTCGACTGCAGTTCGTCGTTCCCGCGAAGTATCGCCAAGCAGTATTAGAATGGGGTCATTGTTCAGCGTCAGGAGGTCACATGGGCAAAAAGAAAACCTAAGGCCGTATCCGTGCTGACTTATTCTGGCCGGGAATGGGACAGGAAATAGATGGTTTTGTGCACTCCTGCAATGTGTGTCGACATACCACCATTAAAGAACGTTTCCTTCCTGCGCTGTTTGAATCCACGCCCATAATCTCTGAGTCATGTGAGAGAGGGCAGTGGTAATATGGGTGCAGACCTGACGTCTTGCCCATTGGCCCCGCAGGACACAATATGTCTAGGGTCTATACATACATATGTACCATAGATTATAAGCACACAGTCACGGCAATCCCAACCATGGACACCGATGAAGAATGGGCAATCATGGCGATCCCAACCGTGGACACCAACGACGAGCCCTTATTAGTCATAAGTGTAGGGCTTGTATGTACAGTATGTACCGTAGGTTAAGGGGGAAGTTCGAGACCCCCACAGAGGCAATCTGAGGCAGTGTCTGAATTACCCTGTGGTGTGTTTCAAGCTGTGGGCCTCTCTGAGGATTCCCGGAGAATACATAATATCTACATGAGTGTTCATACCTACGCAGGGTGTTAAAATGTGACCTGCCCGAGTTTGCATAGGAATTCTCGACTTACCTTTATTAGCTATAAGTGTAGAGTTATAAGTGCACAGTCACGGCAATCCCAACCGTGGACACCGATGACGAACAGGCAGTCGTGGTGATCCCAACCGCGGATGCCGACGTCGAGCCCTTTGTTAGCAGTAAGTATAGTTATAAGCGAGCAGTCACGGCGATCCCAACTGTGGACACCGATGACGAACGGGTAGTCATGGTGATCCCAACCGTGGACACCGACGACGAGCCCTTTATTAGCCGCTAGTAAGCATTGGATTTACGA
>JAGKTI010017477.1:0-18482 GCA_018397915.1 Birgus latro
CATATCCTCCCCATCCAATCTCACTGTACATTCACTGGCTTCACTTCTCTCAAAGACCATCACTTTACTCTTCCCTACATTCACCTTTAGATTCCATTTCTTACACACTCTCCCAAACTCATCTACATCTACATTCTCAGCTAATCAATCAGTCTCAACCTACTGCATCCAAAAATTACAACAAAAATTACTGAAGACAGCTATGGGAGATGCCAGATTATAATTCAAAGTCAACTACAGCAAAGCAGAAGCAAGTTAATTATTGACTACAAGAGCAAATTATAAATAATATCCAAAACTACGCTATTCAGTTCACCATGAAATTAGTTATTATAGTATTAATCAATTAACCCGCCCTGTCCCCACAACGTACGATGCACGTCACAACTTTTTTTCATGCTCAGTCCCCATGAAGTGCATTATACGTTCTGCAATTGAAAGGCCCGTCATTTGCAAATTCTTCAAGTTTTGCGGGAGATTTCTGGTGGGCATATGTGGGAGACCTTCCTCTACCCCCAGCCAGGTAGGGACACTGCATGACCCTGTGTAACCCCTCCCCCCCTCAAGGGGTGCGCCATTTTCTCGGCAACTCACCTGTTAGCAGTGACCTGGCCAGTAATGATATATAGCACCAAGGTCTCTTTAATGATGAAATTAAAGGCAGAAGCGATTCCCAATGTGGAAGACAAAGATTACTTGGCACCAGAGTTAGCAATGAGCAGAAGTGATGAGGAGGTAATGTCGCCAAGGTAGGTGCGGTAATTTGACGTGTGTGGTGAGTGAACGACACTTATATTGCCTATATTATTGTGTGAAAACCAATATACTCTTGTAATACATATAAATTCGTACCAAATACATAAATAAATACAGTAAGACCTCACTATAACGGACTAATTGGGGCTCAGGCCAGTCCGAAATATGCGATTTTCCGATAAAAGCGACATCCGGACTTACCCCTGCTATTCCGGACTTTTTCCGATATATCAGACATTAGTCCGGATTGCATTGGTAGTTTTCACCACCATTGCAGTATTGCACTGTGTTATACCTTCACTACATTAATCAAATGGTATAATAATACTGTACTATGCACTGAAAAACATGTCTTTTACTTGTCTTATTGTGGTGAACATAGCTGAAGTTGTCAGGCAGTCCGGACTGCTTTCTGGCTATATCGGACTTTTTCCGATATATGGGGGTTTAGTCCGGTAGCTCCTCGAGTCCGATAAAAGCGAATTCCGGTCTACTGAAGTCCGTTATATCGAGGTTTTACTGTACCTACTAAG
The DNA here is from genome assembly GCA_018397915.1 of Birgus latro. Taxonomy (NCBI): domain Eukaryota; kingdom Metazoa; phylum Arthropoda; class Malacostraca; order Decapoda; family Coenobitidae; genus Birgus; species Birgus latro. Next base: position 1,290 of record JAGKTI010017477.1, read on the forward strand.
AGTGGTTTGGAATAATTACCCCTCACATACTACTGTTTTCTCTGGTGCCAGGCCCCCATACAGTACATGCCAAGTGAAGGCACTGTTACCTGTATCGGGCATTTTTAAGCTCAGGTGGGTGATTTCTCTATGAATTTTCAATGTTTCTCATAAAAAGCAGAAAAAAAAAAATTGTTGGGTTTTGGGGGTGGGTTTAGTAATACATTTGCAGGTACGGGGCGGGATAATATTAAATATATTTATAGAATGATGGTATCGTCCATGTTTTGATGGGGAATTGTCTGACGGCAAATTGACTTCACGGCGAATTTTCCCGGAATCAGTCCACATCCCTCCTTGCAGCTTTGCTGTTCGTGAGGATATTTTCGCAGCTCTACACCTTTTCTTACTGTTTAGACATGCTTCCCAAGTGCCTTGCATCATCTCCAGCATCGGGGGAGTCCACTGCAAAGAAGCAGCAGCACCGTACTCTAACTCTGGAGAGGAAATTGGAAATTATATGAAGCCATGAGGAGGGGCAAGGAGTCTCGTAGATTGGGCGTGCTTTAGGCCTTGCAGCTTCCACCGTTGGGACTGTGACCAAGAAAAAGGAGATGTACAAGAAAATGGCCACCTCATTCTCTACATCTAGTATTACTTACTTCTATAGGCATTACTTACTTCAAAATGGTAGGGGTAAAGTTTAGGTGGGGGGGTCTGAGGGGGTCCTGGAATGCATGCCCCCATTTCCATGTATATTTCAATGGGGAAAATAATTCTGATATACAAAATTTTGAATTACAAAAGTGTTTTTGGTCCCTATTCCTTTTGTTTATCAAGGACTCACTGTATTAGGTATTCCATGATAGATTAGATGTTCAATGGTCAAACATGAAATACAGTAACCCCTCAACAATCTGACATAATAGAGCCAGAGGCATGTCCAGGTCGTGGCAATGTCTGAATAATGAACAATATCCCCCTACTATATCCAAACCTACCTATACCCAACCTCCAACCTATACCCAACCTATTTGTACAGTAACTCTGCTTATTTTAGCAGTGTTTTCCAGTCATTTAGGCATATTTAGACATCAAAACACACATAGGAGTATCCAAAGTAATGCTAAACACCAAAAAAACCATGCAAAAAACACTGAAAAGCAAAAAGCATCCTACCTACACACTACTGTATGTACAGTATCCCTCCTAACTTTGGCACTGTTTTCAGGTCAATCTGCCATATTTATACATCAAAACAAATATTGTATAGGAATAACCAGAGTAATGCATAACACCAAGAAAACCATAAAAAAGGAAAAAAAAAATTGATAACCCTCCCAAAAAACACCCCACCTATACGCTACACCCCACCCTCGGCTATCACTCCTAATTGGTGCCGCCATGGCTACGCTATAGCCGAAAACGCGATAACCGAAGTGAAGAACTTATGGTAATAATTCTAATTGGTGCCATGACCTCAATATTTACCCCTAAGATACCCATTTTGTACCACATAATAACATATTATAGTCAAAAAATGAGCATACTGTACAGACTTTATTGGTGTGCTCCACTGTTTATAAATAAAGAAGATGGCGGTCGCTTCAGCTGTGTACTGCAAGTGCTCCAACTGTGGACTTTTTTCACTTCTATGAGGAGGTTGAACTTCACCAAATTCATTGTGTTAAGTAATGAAACATTTAAGAGTCTTTGGGTATACTGTAGTGACTAGTTTATAGGTTTGTTTGTAAAACCACTATGAAAGTGTTGGTGACGAAGCACCTATCTCTAAGCCAAGATGAAGTATAAGGCCTCCCATCATCATCATCACGTATATAAAAGTGGTTATTAATGTATTATAGTGGAGTTTTATTCACACTTGAGCATACAGACTTTATCAAATGAACTTCTTCAATCACTGCTTGAGTAGCATCCTCCGCCATCTTGAATGTTTTGGTTGGTCAGCTGATGTGTCCACTTGGCCAAGCTTTTTTTCGCTCAATTCACAAGGCTGGTGCGTGATAGCAGGCATTTAGTGCGTGATAAAGGAATTTAGGTAGGTTTTTTATACATGCGTGATAGCGGTAAAATGCTATAGCGGAACGCGCGATAGCCGAGGGTTGGGTGTACTGTATGTACTGTAATCTCCTAATTTTGGCACTGTTTTCAGGTAAATCTGCCATATTTAGACATCAAAATACACACAGGAGTATCCAAATTTAGACATAAAAATACACACAGGAGTATCCATAGTAAAACACCAAGGAAACAATGCATAAACAACATCCACAAAAAACCTCAGGACAGTTGGAAAATCAGTTACTTGACACCAGTGATAACTGCTCCCAGGCCACAAACAAATTCCACGGCCAAATATGCCACCAGAAATTGGTTAAATTGTTATAAATGGTATACCGTCTATAAGATAACTAATAAAAACACAGAAAACTGATGAGTAAAGGTGCAGAAAGGCAGTGAGAATAAATAGTGTTCAAGAGTAAAACTTATTTTCATATACTGTAACTTCCCATAATCCTGGTGTAAAATTTTGCCAGCACCTTCCAAGAGTTAAGCACATGTCTAGATGCAGAATTTCATGGGCTTTCTTGTGGTCAATTTAGAATTTCGGTATTCAAATAAATCACCAAAAAAAAAAGTAAAAAAACACGAGTCAGTGCTATCAGCATGAAGGAGGGGAAGAACTGAGGTAGTGAGGGGAGGAGCCAGGAGGGTATGAAGGAGGGACGGGAGGGGGGGAGAAGCGCGGCTGTGGGCAGGATTTTCCCCCTTCTGTCACGAGGCAGACAGGTGCTTTTACTGTACATTTACTTGCGGGTTGTGGTATGTTAGACGCATGGTTGCCATTCGCAAACAAAACTCCCGGTGACCGGGCGACTTTGGACGTTTGGTAGAAAGGCGGACGGCCACTGTCACTGAACATGTACTTGTGGCTTGTGGTCTGTGTTCGATGCATGGAGGCATTTGGGAAAGACTTAGCCCAGTGGCCACATGATTCTGGACATTCAGTGGGGATGCGTATGGACATTTTGACACCAATTGTGGGTTACAGTGGTGTTACTCGGGTGCTGGAGGTTTGTTGGGAGTGATCACCCCAGTGTGCGACTTTGCCCATTCAGTACAGGGGCGGACAGAAATTTTAGCACTGACTGTGAGTTATGGCCTATTTCCCACTGAAGGCTCGAGCTCAGCATTCACAATACTGAATGTTTAAATGCATCAGCTGGCCAGCCGAAGTCCTCAAGGACTTTTATGTCTGGATAATAGCAAGTAAATTTGGATAATGGTTTAATAGAGCCAATGTCCAGTATCTGGATAATGAACAGGTCCGGATACTGCACATCTGGATAAATGAGGGATTAGAGTATTCTTTGTTGAGTCACCTAGTTGTCCATACAATACTGTTTTGTTCCTCGTCTGATGTACAAGAATCCATACGATGTACAAGAATCCATACCCCGACAGTGATAACTCCACCTGTGACTAAAACACATTAATCTATATCTAAGGACAGTTTATAAATCAACCTAAACACAAAATTTAAGTATAAAATATTATCATAATCAGTAAAAAAAAAAAAAAAAAAATCAAAACCAATCATTAAACCACGGCTCAGCCATCATTAGGCGGGGTAGGGTGGTATTTCTACCCCCATCGCTAATCTGGGGTATCGCACATAGGGGTATTGTATATCAAGGTTTGCCTATATAATATATAGATACATAAAAATAGATAGATAGATATGTCATATACGGAAAGACAGTAAATCAAAATGTGAACGTCTTCTGGTGATGTATTTGTAACAGCGATCATGTGTAAACTACTAGTGTTTGTGCGCGTACTATATATGAAATGGAGATTGAGCATCATCTCAGAGTGAAAATTTTGCATGACAGATGACACAGTGACCTAAAAAGGTTGCTCACTTCAACCACAGAACAGTGCAAAATTTTTCAGAGAACAGTAAATAAGATATACTTAACTGAATACTGCCTTAAAACCAAGAAAGCCTAACATTTTTGGTGTGTGTGTAATGTGAGCCACTACAGTATACTATATTACCTATGTATTTGGTTGGCATACACTAGATTTAGCCATTTATGCTTTATTTAATAGAAAGTGGTTTTAATCATGATACATATGAGGAAGTCTTTGAATACTAGTGTGTTATTTCCAGAGCTGGAAAAAATCATTTTTTTAAAACTAAAAAATAGATTTTTTTTTATTAAAATTGGATTTTTAAAAATTCAAATCAGTTTTTTTCCAACCCTGTTTGTGTCTTTGGTAATTCTGTCAAAAGAGTACCATACTGGGTCTTTTTCTTTCCCACTTGCCACAATGCATCCATTAGGCATGATCGTGTATCACTGTTCAAATAAACTGACTTACAAAATTGATAATGTGAATGGGATTTGGGAATAAGGCAGTGAACCACAGGCTAGTACTTCTTGGTATCAAGGAGGTTACTCATTCTCACACTGTCAGATACTGATGAAAGTTGCCAACTTGTCTTTTATATTTTGTCAAATTAGGATCATAAACATTAGATTGAATCACGTTACTGTGTATTCAATGAAGAGTTTAATTCAAATGTTAACACTAAGTATAATCATATTATCAAAGAGCCTTCTTTCCTCTGTTTTTTAATATATGCCTTGTAACACTGATCTACCAGAAGACCTGCCGACATGTCGTAAAAATACCCCCGCTAATACCAATACACCAATCCTGTACGAGACAGCCCTAGTATGTATTCAATATGGACGGTGGGTGTTAGCGCCCAAGTGGTGACATGTAGAGGTGTATGGTATGTAAAAGGACTGCTAGGCCTTGATAGCAGGCTGTGAAGCCTATGCCCAGAGTTGGACACACACACACACACACACGCCGACGGAGACAGACGTCTACCTGGATCGCAGGGAAATAATCGCTGAATCAGCGGCAAAGGGAAACCAGACCATTGTGATTATGTAAATGAGTGCGTGAGTGGTGGTCCCATTGCGTATTTGTTTTTAAAAAAGTAGGTTTCGGGATAAAGAGAGCAAGATACGGTAGAATAGAAAAGTTTCCACATGGTTGTATCATTGCGGAACGCGACAGCGGTTTGTTTACATCTGGTGAAAGGGAATTTGTGGGCTTCTCCGACGAAGATGCGAGAAATGGAAGTACCAAACTGAACCAAACAAAAGTAGCAGGAGTAGAAAAAATGGCGGAGAGGAATGTCCAGGAATTGAAGAAGGTATGGGTAGTAATTAGAGAGCTGCAGGAGAGGACCTTACAACAGGAGAGAGAGATCAAAGTCTTACAGAATAAGCTGGAAAAAGTTTACACACGCAGTGCAGAATAAGAAACAGAAGTCACGGAATTAAAAGTGAGTAATGAATCTGCCACAAATGAAATAGAACACCTCAAGAGGGAAAACAAGAGGTTGGAAGAAGAAAGAGACAGAATGAAAAGTAAATTAGACGAGTATGATTCAAAATCAAGGATGCAAGATGAACATATTAAGGAAATCAAGGAGCAACAAAAGGGGTGGAAGAAAATTCAGGAGGAAGGGAATGTAAATTTGAAAGAGATTATAGAACAACAAAGCAAGGAAAAGGTGGAGAAGGAAGTGGTTAGGGTACTGAAAAGTAGAGAGTCTTTAGTCAGGGATGTAGCAGATAAGAAAAAATGTGTAATTATTTTAAGGGTAAAAGAAAAGTGTATCACGATAAGATCTGAAAGAGAAAGAGAAGAATTGAGTAAAGTTAAAGAAATAATATCAGTAGTCATGGAGGGTAACAACGAAGCCCAAGAAGAGACTGAAGAAGCGTTTAGGTTAGGTAAGTACAAGGAAGGAGGGGCGAGGCCATTGAAGGTGAAGTTTAAGTCCCAGGCAATAGTAAATGAAATCATGAATAGGACATAGAAATTGGCAGACAAAGAAGGGTTCGAAAATGTCTGGTTAAGGAGAGATGCAAATGAGGAAGAAAGAGCTAAAATAAAGGAGTTAATAAAGGAAGCTAAGGCAAAAAACGAACAGGGAACGGAGAAGGAGATGACAGTGTTTTATTGGAGAGTTAAGGACCAGAAATTGAGGAAGTGGTACCGACGGAGAGGAGGAGAAAAGATGGTATAAGTAATAACGACAAAAGTTTGAAAGTGGCGTACACTAATGTTGATGGATTAATATCGGCAATGTTAGAAATCAACGATTTCTTGAGGGTACAAGAACCTGATGTTATGTGCTTTGTAGAGACCAAGTTAAGGGAGAATACTGATATCCATATGGGAGATGGCAAATACAAATTCTGGAGAAGAGACAGAAAAGATAAAATGGGAGGAGGAGTGATGATAGCAGCGAAGAACAACTTAAGTGTAGATTCTGTGGAAATGGGAGAGGGTAGGGCTGAAGTGATAAACATGAAATTAGAAACTGGAGAGAACTGTAAGAGAGATATAGTAGTAGTATATGTTCCACCTAAGACAAGAGCATGGATCGATGATGAATACCAGGAGATGTTGTCAGACATGGATAGTTATCTACAGAAAGTGATTGAGAAAAGCAGCAATATAATTCTAATGGGTGATTTTAATTGTAAAGAGGTGAACTGGGAGGAATGGGACTCAGGAGGTGACGAAGATTCGTGGGGCACTATACAGTATTGTTAAACATTGTGATGAATGATGTAATGACACAGTGGGTCAAATAAGAGACACGATTCTGAGGTGATGACACTCCAGCAAGATCAGATTTACTGCTAACCAAGGAACCTGGCATAACTGAATCCTTGAAATATCTGTGTCCTATAGGAAAAAGTGATCACGTGGTCACTGACTTCCAGATAATAATAGGGAATGTGGTGCCAAGAGATGAGCTCCATAGGCAGGGAAGATACAACTTTGGGAAAGCAGACTTTACAAAATTGAGAAAATTTTTTGAAAATGCAGATTGGAGAAAATTCAGACAAACAAGAGAGATTCAGAGGAAGTGGGATATCTTTCTAGACCTTTATAATTCAGGAGTGCAAAAATATGTTCCAAGAGTAAGTGGGAAAGAATACAGGAAAAACGAGTGGTTTAATAGAAGGTGTATGATAGCGAAAAAAGAGAGGGACATGGCGTGGAACAAATGGAGAAAGAGAGGTAATAACAGAACAAAGGAAGAATATAAAAAAACTAGAAATGAATATACAAGAATTCGTAGAGAGGAAGAAAGGAACTTTGAAAAGGTATAATCGACAAATGTAAAGATGAACCCAAATTATTTTATAGATTTGTTAATGGCAAATTGAAAGAAAAGGAAGGAATCACCTAACTGAAAGTAGGAGAGGTCTATAATGATGCGGCAAAGCAAGATGAAATAATAAACAAACGTTTCCAATCAGTTTTTAGTAATGAAGGAGAGTTTGTGGAGGGGAAGGGAGTGACGAGGAATGTGGTGATAAAAGATATAAAAGTGGAAGTGCAGGAAGTGTACAAATTACTGGAAATTCAAGATGTAAGGAAAGCCCCAGGACCAGATGGAATTTCAAATTGGGTACTGAAGGAATGCAGAGACCAACTGGCAGATAAGATTCACAGTTTAATTGTGTGTTCGCTGGAAGAAAGGAAAGTGCCTCGGGAATGGAAGAGAGCAAATGTGGTACCAATTTACAAGGAAGGAAACAAGGAAGAACCCCTGAACTATACACCAGTGTCCCTAACCAGCATGGTTGCAAAATTGTGCAAGAAGATTCTGAAAGATATGTGGATAAAATATCTGGAAGAGATGAATATTTTGACTGAAAGTCAATTTGGATTCAGAAGTGGAAGGTCATGTGTTTCCAACTTATTGAGCTTTTACTCCAGAGCGATTGATGTGCTACAGGAAAGAGATGGTTGGGTGGATTGTGTATACAGTAATCCCTCCATTATTCAACACAACAGAGCCAAAGGCATGTTCGAATAGTGGTCTTATCCGAATATTGGGCCCTGAAGCTCCAGCACTGGTCATTCATGACCCTAACCTAACCTACCCTAAATCAGAAAACTACCTTCCTTCCTCCCTACTAGACATGTATAGCACTTATTTAGGTCCCTTTTCACATAAATAATGCACACAAAGCATGAATTAATTGAATTTTAACCAAAAAATGATGATTTAGAGGTGAGTGAGGCATAGGTGGTCAGAACTTGCCAGCATAGTATAAGTAAGTATCGGACATGGAAATCATCTTTTTTCACATTTTATGCACTAAATTATTGGATACAAAGCATCAAATACAGTAAATGATGTAAACTGTTACCAGAAAAATGGTTAGGTTAGGTTAGGTTAGGTTAGGTTAGGTTATGACTGGACATGAAATTCACTGGCATTCACCTTTTTCATAGCTGGTGCACTTAAAAACCATGCATGAAAAAATTAAATTGAAAGCAGGAAATTATGATGAACATTTAGGGAAATTTTTAAACACATTTACAGCATGCTGAAAACAGGTTAGACATGAAAATCTTTATGGTAATCATCTTGCACAATAATCAAAGGCATTCACCTTTTTCATTGCGGGTGTACTTAAAACCATGCATGAAAAAATTAAATTAAAAGCAGGAAATTATGATTAACACAATGTTAGGTTAGGTTAGGTTATGACCGGACATGAAATCCACTGGCATTCACCTTTTTCATAGCTGGTGCACTTAAAACCATGCATGAAAAAATTAAATTAAAAGCAGGAAATTATGATTAACACAAGGTTAGGTTAGGTTAGGTTATGACTGGACATGAAATTCACTGGCATTCACCTTTTTCATAGCTGGTGCACTTAAAACCATGCATGAAAAAATTAAATTAAAAGCAGGAAATTATGATTAACACAATGTTAGGTTAGGTTAGGTTATGACCGGACATGAAATTCACTGGCATTCACCTTTTTCATAGCTGGTGCACTTAAAACCATGCATGAAAAAATTAAATTGAAAGCAGGAAATTATGATTAACATTTAGGGAAATTTTTTAACACATTTACAGCATGCTGAAAACAGGTTAGACATGAAAATCATTATGGAAATCATCTTGCACACAGTTTATGCATGAGATTAATGATATGGAAAGAACAAAACAAGGAATTTTGATGAAGTTAGGGTACTTGCGAAAAAGAAGCCGCCGTCCTGATGTATAACTCGCTCTATTATCTCTGAGTTTGACACGAAGAAATTGCACCACACACACCTTTGCAATTGACAATCACCAGCACTTCTCACCAACACTTTCCACAACGTTTTTTTTGCATAACTGGGATCACATCACTTCACTGCACTGCACATAACAGTAATTCCCGTGTGGTCTAGTGACGAGTCCTGGAGCCTTGCGAACTTCTAAGCAGCAGCTTTCAGCTCCGTTCCACGTACCAACACACCAGCAGCACGTTGTTGTCGATACCAAATCAACGTGGATCGGTCGATGTCTGCATACTTAGGACTAAACATCACCTTCCTCTCCACGTTTCGTTTGGTCTTCGAAGCGAAATCAGCCGTGTACTGCTGTAGTTTGTCTCGGGACTTCTTGATATCAAACAAGGTGGAGCGAGGGAGATTGAATTCACGACGAATCCGTGATGTCGGCCACCCGGCGTCCACCTTCTCCAATACCCTTCCCTCTTCTTCTCCAGAGTCAGAACCACTTTCTTGCTCTTCTTAGGAGGCAGGGCCATCATCACACATCATGAAGAAGGTAAAGAGCAGCATCAGACCCTGCAGGAGGTAGGGAATCACCACAAAAGCAATCACTTCGGCCACCATTTGTCGGAGCGTGTTCACGAGCCAGGAGCAGAGCGGGAAATGGGACGGACAGACAGGCGCCATGCGCGTAAACACAGCCGATCGGCGCGCGCGGGAAATTCAAACTGACGCGGTAAAAAAAAAATCAGATTTTTTTCTAATTTTGGGGCATTTTGGGGGGTGGACAGCCCACGATGTCCGAATAGTGAGGGATCCGAATAATGGGCATCCGAATAATAGAAAGATTACTGTATTTAGATTTGGAGAAGGCCTTTGACAAGGTACCCCATAAGAGACTAATGTGGAAATTAGAGCATATAGGAGGACTGAAGGGTAACCTCCTGGAATGGATGAGAGACTTTTTGAGAGACAGACAAATGAGGACAGTAACAAAGGACAGGATGTCTAGATGGAAAGAAGTAACAAGTGGTGTCCCACAGGGCTTGGTGTTGGCGCCAGTAATGTTCCTGATTTACGTAAATGATATGGTAGATGGAGTGAACAGTTATGCAAGTCTGTTTGCTGATGATGCAAAGATCTTGAGGAAGGTAGAGGTTGAAGGGGACTGTAAAATGCTGCAGGAGGATCTGGATAGGATACATGACTGGAGCCGGATGTGGGAAATAAAATTCAACGGAAAAAAATGTAAAATGTTGGAAATGGGTAAAAGCACCAAGAGACCATCACTGAATTATATGATGGGTAATGAACCAATCACAAAAGTGAGAGAAGAGAAAGATTTAGGAGTGCTGGTCCAGGATAGTTTGTCACCTGAAAAACACATTAACAAGATAATTAGAGAGACATATAAACTCTTGACCAACATAAGAGTGGCATTTCAATACATGAATGAAGAGATGATGAAAAAACTGATACTGGCCATGATCTGCCCCAGGTTAGAATATGCAGCAGTAGTGTGGTCCCCACACAAAAAGAAAGATATAAACAAGATTGAGAGAATACAAAGAACAGCAACCAAGATGGTCCCCAGTCTGGCAGATCTCTCATACAGTGAGAGGGTAGAAAGGCTGGATTTGTCATCCTTAGAAGAAAGGAGAGAGAGGGGTGACATGATTGCAGTGTTCAGGACCATGACGGGAGTAGATAAAATTGATAGAGAAGATCTGTTTTTATGGGATAAGAGAGCAACAAGAGGACATGGACTGAAACTGAAGAGGCCACGCTGCTTGAAGGACATCAAGAAATATAGTTTTCCGTATAAAGGCACAGACCTGTGGAATAGACTGGACAAAGAGATCGTCCAGTCTAAAAACTTAAACGAGTTTAAAGCACAATTTGGTTTATTGAGAAACAGAGACGATCCCACGAGCGTAGATCATTTCCTGTTTATCACAATTAGGTAAATACACACACACACAAGAGACCATCACTGAATTATATGATGGGTAATGAACCAATCACAAAAGCAAGAGAAGAGATAGATTTAGGAGTGCTGGTCCAGGATAGTTTGTCACCTGAAAAACACATTAACAATATAGAGAGACATATAAACTCTTGACCAACATAAGAGTGGCATTTCATTACATGAATGAAGAGATGATGAAAAAACTGATAGTGGCCATGATCCGCCCCAGGCTAGAATATGCTGCAGTAGTGTGGTCCCCACACAAAAAGAAAGATATAAACAAGATTGAGAGAATACAAAGAACAGCAACTAGGATGGTCCCCAGTCTGGCAGATCTGTCATACAGTGAGAGGCTAGAAAGGCTGGATTTGCCATCCTTAGAGGAAAGGAGAGAGACGGGTGATACGATTGCAGTGTTCAGGACCATGATGGGAGTAGATAACACTGATAGAGAAGATCTGTTTGTATGGGATAAGAGAGCAACAAGAGGACATGCACTGAAACTGAAGAAGCCACGCTGCTTGAAGGACATCAAGAAATATAGTCTTCCTTACAGATGCACAGACCTGTGGAACAGACTGGACAAAGAGATCGTCCAGTCTAAAAACTTGAATGAATTTAAAGCAAAACTTGACTTAATGAGAAAAAGAGACGGGACCCCACGAGCGTAGCTCATTTCCTGTATATCACAATTAGGTAAATGCAATTAGGTAAATACACACACACACACACACACACACACAAAAGGCAATCACTGGTGCCTGACTTGATCAAGATCAGTACAGGAAGAGTACAGGCCAAGGAGACTTGATGCATCCGTACAATACACATCCATCACATTCTCTGTCTTCTTTATTTTTACTGTACTTATACAATAAAAAATCCATTTTGATTTAATTCATGATTTCTTTCACTCTGATTTAAATCAGTTTAAATCACATGATTTAAATCATTTGATTTAAATCATAATATCCCTGGTTAAATCCAGTCTCTGGGATTAAAGCTGGCATATTTTTTTCCACTATGCACTAACTCTAGGTTGGTCTGGCCTGAATTGGCTAATGATCGAAATGTTACACATGTTTACCTATCATTTTCATTTTTTAAGGCTCCAACACGCTTGCATGTGTCGACCTTGGTCATCTAATGGCGGCTCTCCTTGCTGCACGATCTCTGGCAGCTTCACTAAATAGTCTCTTAACCCTTAGGTCACACTCAATGACCTCGTCCCATGTCTTTTTCAGCCTACCTCTTGCTACCCTACCGCCAACATCGACACTTCTCATTTTCTGCACTCAATTATCATTCCCCATCCTCTCCACATGCCCAAACCACCTCAATCTACCTCTCCTCATCACAGCACCAATACACTCAGTCCCATCCTACCTCTCAACTCTTCAATCATAAACCTAGCCCCCCCCAGGCCTTGCACTCATGGATGCACTACACATCCACCTAATCACTGCCATTTCTGTACATTTGAGCCTCTGAATATCCTCTTCCTTTACTGCCCAGGACTCACTACCATACATTACACTCCTAACACACGCCACATACAAATATCCCCTAGCACAGAGGGAAAGCCCTCTCACTGTAGGAAAGGCAACAGCTCCCTCAACTTCTTCCAACCACTCCTCACTCAAGCCACAGAGCTAGCTCCTGCCCCACCACCAACACATAACATGTCTCCCAAATAACAAAACTCTTCTACACAAGACACTCACCAGCAGGTTCAGTCCTTTCACACCAATACACTGCACACATGAAATCAGCATTATCTCGCAGGCAACTTCTAATACCATTACATCTCTTATGCACCCACTTATCACAAACACTGCACAACTATACAGTAGGCGCGGAAAGTGTTGACGCCATCTTAAAAAAAGAAAACATTCTTGTGGTTAGCAAGGAGAAACAAATAAATTAACACTCACCATTGAATTTAGTATTTACTGGCATTCCCCTTCACCTTTATTATCTTCTTAAGGCGTCTGGGGAGACTGATGGGGTAGTTTTGCAGAACAGACGGACTAAAACTGCTCCATAGCTGCAGCCTCAAGTTTAGGCAAAGATGTGTCCATACTACGCAGCTGCCGCTTCATGTGCGCCCATATATTCTCAATGGGATTGATATCTGGGCTGTTTCCGGGCCAATCTCGAATAAAGGGAACCTCACAGTCTGTTAGCCACTGTTTCACTGACTTTGCAACATGTGCAGGGGCAGAATCTTGCATAAATACTCTTGCCTTGGTTTTATCAAAAGAGTCACTTAAAACATCACATAAGAGCTTCAAATAATTGTTCTGGTTCACTTTTTCATTTGCAGGTAGAATTACCAACCTACCAACACCATAATATGTAAAGCAGCCCCAAGCCATGAGTGAGGCTGGGTATTTAACAAACTTGGAAGTGTACTTAGGATCCAGGGGGTCACTGCCTGGTTTGCGGTACACTCGTGATGAAGGGGTACCAGTGACAGTAAATGTTGACTCATCACTCCAAAGCACAGTTTTCCATTGCTCCTCACTCCAGGCAAGATATTTCTTACAAAAATTTACTCTCTTTTTCTTCTGAAGTGCAGTTAGCAGTGGTTTTTTACGAGCACAAAAACTCCTGTAGCCCAGATCGTCATGCAACAGCTGCTGCACACTTCTGACAGACACATCTGCCAGCAACTGTGGGTTCTTTTCTTTTAAATCCCATGCTGTTAGCCTTGGATCCTTGCTAACTTGCCTTGAGATCAGCTGACGGGTCCTGAAGGTTGTCTTACGAGGTCTCCCAGGCTTGGGAAGTGGAGTGGGAGGAATGGCCTCCCCACTGTCCTTGAACCGCTTCACCAGTCTCTGCACTGTCCTCAGTCTAACACCATCTGATTTGCAATAAATGGGAGTTTGTGGCCAGCTTTGTATAAAGTAATCACTTCCACACGTTTGTCCTTGCTTGTGGTTACTTTAGGCATGATGAGAATGTGGTAGGTAACCAAATAACTGTGTTATTTGAGTCAAAACATGCCCTCGTGGTGCATCACACACAGAGACAATCCTCCTCCTGTGGCTGCCCTCGTGGTGCATCACACACAGAGACAATCCTCCTCCTGTGGCTGCCCAAACATTACAAGCAGGGTTGCCAGCTCCCACTGAAAAAGCGTCAGCTCATTTCGCATCACAGTGGAGGGTAGTATTGACCCTACTTCACTTAACGCGAAAAACAATGACGTCGGCAAAAAAAGTCAATACTTTCCGCGCCTACTGTATACATTTTACTGAAGAGTAAGCCCTGGGCTCCTATGCTCCTCATGGGGCAACATAGGATTGGATGATGGATGGATGGATGAATAGAAAAAATGAAAAGAAACTGAATTTCTGCTCACAGCTCTTATACCATTGAAAGTAAACACTGAGCTCGTCATACCAGTGATGGAACACTGCCAGTGTGTATGTGTGTACCATCAGACTCACAAGTTCATACCAGTTCACCACAGCTGCTTGACAGAAGACTACTGTCTAGATATTTGTGTCGAGCTTCATTCTAACCAGTGATATATTATGGTCTAAATATTCCTTATGTTTCATTCAAGCATTTTACCATTTAAAACAGTCGATAGAATGTGGGATAAGACTGTATCTTTGAAAAATCATCATTACAGCATTAGTTCGCACCCAAAATGGTGGAGAAATAGGTGCTAGAGTCTATGGTCACCGGATAAAACAAACATTTTTATATCTGTCATCATTACTCGGCTGATTCTATTATGATTCAAATTATCAAATATTTTTGTCCTTACAATACCGATATTAATCGTTTTTTACTTGCCAGTTTACAGCACTATCGTAAAGAGCATTATAATAAGTATTACCTCTAATGCTCTTGCTTTCATTTTCATTTTCTTCATTTTATTCCTTCAGATCTGTTATTCTCCTCTCTGCTTCCTTCTCCGTTTCACCTTCACTCCCCCACTAGCATTTAGAAAGACATCTCCCTGACATTCTACAGTATCTACCAAATGTAACAAATCACTTCTGTTAATTTTCATCACTCTTACATTTCAACTTCCTTAGATACTTCTTAAATTAATTTCCCTCTTTTCTTCTGCTATTCCACCTTTTTATTTCTTATTCTGTGCTCCTTCCATGTCATTTAATTTTTCCTCTTACTTTCAGACTTTTTTCAAACACGTCTCTCTTCTTCCAGTCAGGTTAGTCAAGATTATGGACTGCTTATTCTCACTCATATGCACATACCATATTTGAGGTAAGCCAGTATGATTGGGGAAGTATTACTTCCTCTAACTACCAACCTACTAATACTGTATATCCAGATGTCAGGTACAGAACAGGCAAGAATGGAAATTGGGTGTTAGAATGGTGCTTAACATTCATACCAATATGTACTATTATGTACATTTTACAAAAGCACATTAGCAGTTTCAGATATACATAAAGCATTCTACAAGCTGGACTATTATACTGAATCTTACTATATTAACTCCGAGAGTGCAGCACTGGTGCTTTCACCAAAAAATTTATTTTATGTATCATGTGCTCTCTACAGTAAATGCTGAATTAACTCTACACAACTTTTCAGTTTGGGGTATGGCATAGTGGTCATTATCAATAAGCTCTGAATTTTACACATATTATAGAAATGGGATGCACATGCGTACATTACATTATGCTTTAATTATTATTGCCGAGTTTCCTCTTGCGACCTCTGCGCTGCTGCTTGAGTTGTTTTCCACTTAGTGACCTGGAGGAGAGCCCAGCGATGCCCTTGGCTCTCACATTTGCTGTGCCTCGTTTGATGCGTCTCCGAAGGCCAGGGTTATGTTCACGCACTTGTCTCATTTTCGTAAAGTCAATGTCATAGTTGTAGCCAGCTATGAGCAGTCTCACTGATGTTGCCCCCTGTGAGTAAGCTTCCTCGATCTCTGAATTTGTGCGTTCATCATAGCGCCACCAGCCTGTGGGACAGTCGTGTTGTTGTCTTTCAATACCCTCATCCAAGCCACACTTAAGCCCATCTTCACATTTCTCCTTGCTTATAAACATAAATATACTACATACATAAATAATAATACATTCAAATCCTTGGGCAAAATTCAGATAAGGAATTCATGTGGCACAATTTAATTAAAGGAAAGAAGAAAATTTAAAAAACAAACTTGCTACCCAACTAAATATCTAAAACTAACAGTGACATGCATGATATTACTGCAACACATAATACTTTCTGCAAAACAATACCTATTTCAACATCAGTACTGATGTCAAATAAGAAAAGCTTTTCATTAAATTACATCACTCATGCTAAAAAGTTCAATGACTCCATTAACAAGCTATCCAGACCATACAGCATGAATACAATAATCCCTCGATTATCCGGACACTTCATATCTGGTCATGCTCCATACATGGACGTTGGACCTTAGCTCTATTAGGTCTGTATCCGATTTATTTGTCCATAACTGGACATACAAGTTCCGGCTTCGGCGGCCAGCTGACCTACAAAGTCAAAAAAAGTCCGTTGGATGGCTTGCTGGCCTATCACTTCACATGTGGGTAATAGACCATAACCCACAAGCAAAGCTAAAATGGTTGTCCGGGTCCTTACTGAATGGCGAAAGTCACCTGGCTGTCAGGATCACTCGTAACGTACCACCAGCACGCGAGTAATACCAACCGCAACCCACAGACTGACTGCAAACACCCATCCATCTCCCCATCGAATGGCCAAAGTCATTCAGCAGCCAGGATCACTCGTAACATACCACCAGCACATGAGTAATACTGATCACAACCAAAAAGCTGACTGAAAACACCCATCTGCCTCCTCACTGAATGGTCAAAGTCCTCTGGCCAGCCTCGCTTCCCCCCCCGACCCTGTCCCTCCTCCATCCCCCCCCATGCTTCCCGCTGCCAGGGCCCAGGCTTATCTCCCTCTCCTCCCTGTTCCTCAGTCTTCCCCAACCATTGTGTTGACTACAATCCACCAGTGAGTTTTTGAAGTTTTTGGTGATTTATTCAAATACTACTGGTTGTATCAAAATTTTGAAAACACCACAGGAAAGCACATGAAATTCTTCATCT